>SJOL01009849.1:2852945-2992134 GCA_004794785.1 Opisthorchis felineus
GACTTTTTGGTCTGTTCAGTGAGCTCGAATGAAACACTGTCTTGCCCATGTGAAGAGCGTGGGTGTGAATTGCGGTGGAGTATACTTGGAGCAAGACAATTTAAATACTAAATCCTTGCGAAGGTCAGCTGTTCATGAGAGGTTACCGCTTGGGCTACTAAGGAGTTATTGGGCTTGGTGCAGCACATTCAGTTGCCTGGAAACATCACAAACGAGAGATTCAGCTGGGTTCTAGCTGAGTCTATCGCAAAACCAAATTTGTTTGCAAATGAGTGTATTTCGCTAAAGCCAAGCTAGTTATCGTAAGATTTAAGACGGAGATTGATATTGAGCCCTTTGGCATACGGCCTAGCAAAACGGCTGCGGGAAAGGGCAATTAGGTATACCAGGTAATAGATAAAATGCTGGAGACCCTTAGACCACTAACCTCGATAAATTTCTCCACTGTACACACCCGAGTGCTTTGTGGGGAAACATGTAATTTTCACTTGATAATGCATTCATTCATTCAGCTTGCTCGACAAAATCATGAATTATTTTTCTAAATCTACAGATTGTGGTGCATTGTGCAAATTACTATCCAGCTTTAGTCCCAAGGGGAGTACTCCAGTGAATATATGTTGTTGACCTTGTGCACGGTACTGTTGAGGACATAGAAGCAGATATCCTGAGGAAATCTAATTGCGAAGTTCATACCAGTCGTATTCGGATCAAAAGCATTCCCAAACGTTCGTGGAATATACTTATTTGCACACCAATTTGGTTTTAACGGAACACTCAACTAAATCTCGGCTGAACCTCTCATTTATGATATTCTTTGACCAAGTGTGCCCCACAAAGGTTACCTCATGTTTTAGCTGGTATGATATTCCAATTATCGCCCAATATTTTCTAGAAGAAACACTGCTTAAGGGGTTGCTGGAAACTCTTCGAAAGCTCAAAACCGGGGTCGCACTTCCATTGTGGGCTCAGCAAGTAGGCGCATTCTCCGGGTTTCCGACAGCCTTGTGTTCTAATTGAACACAAGTTGTACGAAGCCAAATTATTGTGTAAATGAGTGTAGTCCAAGAAGTTCGTTCCCTTTGGGTTCTAGTGGAACATAAGGTTGATGAATACTCGAGGATTGCGCCTAGCTGATAATCTCCAAGAAAGGCGAAACTGGCTGTGGGCTGCCGAAGATTTTTCAGCAAACTTATGAGTTGTTTCCTTCATTTTCAGACGTTCTTTTTCCAGTCGTAATTTCCAAAGATCATTTTGGCCTTCGGAATTATTGTGCACTGATAAAAACTTTGCATCCCCCAGGATAACTCAGTTTTTGTTGGCTATTTACTACCATGGACATTTACAGTGATCTTGAAGGTCCAGAAAGGTCAAGGAAGAGCCGGCATAAAAAAAACGTTGCAACATTACGGGAAGTTCACGCAGCGCACGCCGATGAACGAAAGAAAGCTTGATGACGACAATAAACCCGAGCACTCCAGTCAAACGGGTGCCCAAACCAATGCCCAAACTAATGTCCCAGCTGAATCACTTGATCTGGCTCGATACGCTACCTCATCCGGAAATATTCAACCGCTTGAGAAATCGAACGATTTTCAACGTAAGACATATCTACAAAAATTGGGCGTCACTGAAACTCATAACAAGCAGGGTTTTTTTACGTGAGAAACATTCGACAACTTACATTTGGCAACACATCGTAGTTGTGTTTTATCGCCAGTTTCCGCCCGCAAACTGCCATCTTTTGCTAAACCTTCTACTTCCACGAAAATGCTGCTTCCTTGAACTACATGGAAAGAAATAGGTAGAGATTGTGAGATTGTGAGATTTGCCCATTTATGTACAATAGGTAGAGTAACAGACTCAACTACGCTCATAACATTGGTATTTTTTCAGTAGATTGTTGGAAGCATCCTTAGAATATGAGAAAGGAACTCTTACCATCCTCTCCACCGGGTTTAATCACCGGTGTCCCATCTTCGGTAATCGAAATTCCAAAGAATTTGGAACTGAAAACCACTTTCTCCTTCGACTTTGTCTCGCGATCCCCGTCGCTTATCTTTCTGGTTGTAACTGCTGTCTCAACAACACAGCGACCTTTCATTTTCTCAGTCAAACCAGTTCGTGAGGGTTTCAGGTTTTTCATCTCGAGTGTACCGGTGCTGGGAGACTCGACGACTGTTTCCGCCAAATAAGAGTTGGTAATGGGTTTTCCATTTTCATCCTCAAATTTCCAACCGTACGAGAGCACCGTTGCTGTAATGCCTTCTTTGACTAAAGAGAGACGTGCGAGACGACAATAAGTATTCATCATCAGAACGAGTGGCATAAATAACAGAAGCTTCATGGTTCCACATCAAAAAAATAATACACCAGCAAATGAGAATGACACCAGCAATAAACGTGCTCGGACATTTGAAGTCTTTATAAAGGCAATCAAATAAATGACACGAATATTCCGGAATGTCCCCATAATATGCAGTAGATTCAGAAAAAGAAAAATGACCCGACGGTGAGTGAATATTGCGCACGAACCCAACTAATTTCTAATCAGTAAACCCTCCTGAGGATAGTGTTAAATGTTAGGATTATTCGTCCTAAAATCCGTGTAATCCGATTTCTGATTAATGCGATGCAAGACAAACTAAAACTAGCATTTAGATAGTGTGAGCATATTTCATATTCTGCAGGATCTTATCCATCATCTACAAACTATTCGGATAGTGGGTCCAAGGAAAATCGTATCTGACCATTAAAAAAACACTGAAATGATACAACCATTTCTCCTGAAGAGAGTCAAACTAGCAGAATAGTTTGTGAGCAGCCTTCATCACCGGATTTCCAAACGAATTCCTGTTTTTGAAGAGTCCACCCTCGTCTTTCCAAAGGATTCATGATGATAATTTTATTCTTATGAAATGATGTTAATCTGTTCCCCTTTCGAGAAAAAAGAAAAGCCTGCATCTGCTAAGGGCTACATGACGATTCTAAATGTCGGATTTACGGTGCCCAAAGCAATGTATATATGGCTCGTAAACTGCTCAAAACCTAGGTAGCCCAGTTGTCTTTCATTCAAGGCTGCTGTGCGGTACAAGATTGTTTAGCCCCACTTCACATTGCGATGCACTTTTAGTGTAACTTTCTAATCCGAAAATATGGAGTCCAACTGTGAGGATCTCGAAAAAAAGAGAATGTCGGCAAAACTGTTTTCTGGCTACACGGTTCACTATAGCAAGACTCCTGAATAGAAACTCCGTGTAATCAGCAAGAAAGCCCCCGAACAAAACAAGTAGTGTGAATGATGACGACAGATTCAGCTGAATCTCTTGTTCTTCAGCTGGTCGTCTCATTTTGTAGTTGCAACATTTTACCCGGCATAAAACTGCTTGTGAGGCCGGTGGAAATTCTTGAACGTTCCAGCTAACGAAACCTGAAGTAGGCGAAACCGGCTCATTGAATGACCCAGTTTTTTTTCAATGTGCTAGAGAGAACTTGAGTAACGTATACCCCAGCGAACAAGGGTGTCACTGGATGAGGGAGGGGGGGGGTTGGGCGGCGAGGCTATTGGTCTGGCATGCGCTGGCCACGTCAGGCTGAAAATTCTCCTGACACTAACCTAGGTACAATGCCGGCACGTGTGTGATTGGAGCGTTGGGCTTACATCCGGCTGGTCTTGACTGCAAATCAGATTCCGAGATGCCATTCTGAGGATAGTTAGGTCAGCAGCGTCAAGTGATCGTTTGTCTGCTCATGATTCACGGCCTAGGCGTTCACTCATCGTTATTTTCACCTCGGGATAAGTTTTTAATAAGACCAAATAAAGGGTTTTTGTTCGGTTACCGATTCTCCTACTCGTAAACCATGTTCAAATTCCCCCATCTGGTTTCAACTTGACCTTATAAAGCAAAAATTAGATTTTGCGAGTTGTACCATTCTATACTGCTTTTTTGACACATCTGTATGCCGTAACTGAGTGTCCACTCCATGGAGGGGGAGAGGTTCGGGCAGTGATGAGCCAAGTCAAGACTTTATACAGCAAATGAAGCCAATCTGTGCTGAAAAGCCCAGGAGAGCTGCTTATGTGTTTTATCCTTGATGAGAGTGATCAGCCGTGTGCATTTCGGTTATTGAGCACAGATTGCTTTACTTTCAGAATAGAATGTCAACTTGAAGCATTGAAATACTTCCAATGCCTAAAAACGAACAACCGTTTGTTTCCAAAATGCTTCTGTCTGGAGATTTTGAGGTGAAACACAAGCTAACATGGTGCACACGTGGACTTACCCACTGCATTGCAGGTCAGTGTAGCGTCCTCGCCCACTTTTCCGATCAGATTACCCGAATCGTCCAAACCAGATACACTGACAGTTACCCGATCGTCCGTTGCTGGAGAATAAATGAAGAAAGCTTATGTTAACAAAGAAGCCAAAAGATTAGCTTGTGAGGGGAATTTCGGTAGAAAACTTCTGTGACCCCTGATTTTCATTCTGTCACTGTGTGTTCACTCACTGTTACACCTGCTGAATAGTCCACAGCAGCCATGTCGGAAGTATGCCGTACCAGGTATGTACTGCCTTGTTCAGATAGTCCCTGATATATTAAGTGTATTCGGTTGTGTTTTGCGATTTGTTTTTCCTTTGGCAGTTTTTAGGTCAGGCATTCAGCAGCCAATCACCTAAAATCTTCTAAATAGCCACATTAAAGTTTTTTGGTTTGCAATAGATAGTGATACAATAATGCAACGCTCCTTCCTTGGGCCCAGTGAAGCCTTTCAGCCCTCTCGCGAGAAAACATTGTGGTGTTTACTGCAAAGTTGCTTCCCCACAAGCTCATATCTGTCGTATTTGTTACTTTTGAATGTCGTCGAAAAGTGAAGAACAAGATATTTTGTCCCTATGCTATCACAAACAAGCCATTGAAAGTTGGATAATCCGATCCTGTGTCCTACACAACAGTGGCCAGTCTACCATTGGGACAGGGGAGTATATGCGGACGTTTATCTGGCTTTTTCTACTGAGAGTAAGAGGCCTTTCTCACACTTTTTCCATCCACACCATGCTGCTTTGCAGCCTGTGGTATGTCGTGCAAAATTTAGTGATGCATCCTCGATCAAAAGACGTTCGGCGTTTGTGACGCCGCCCTCTCGCATACTCCCAACTTCATCCATGATTAACATCCATTTATACTGCTCGTGTTTCACGAACAGTGGTCGTTCGGACTAGTCCAAATTCGACTCATTCTTTTCCAATTCATCTAAAGTAGTGGAGAGGTTAACGGATGGTGGAAGACTGTGCGTGCTTCTATTCAACCCTTCCATTGATTATTAACTCATTAGAGCCAAAATGGGATACACACTCCTATACCAGAAAATAGTGATCTGTACTTCACACTAAGTGTACCGTAGTCCAAAGTTTAAATTCTATTTAGGTTGTTTGGCTAGTCTGTCCACCAAGTTAAGTCACGCACAACTTTGATCACCCATTATTCATGAGAAGCATGTCTGACGGTATTCGATTTCTTTGGACTGGGGAGAACACCGTACAATTTACAAAAATGGTGAGAACTTACTGTTTGCCTCAGTCGGCCAAGCTGGTCGGGGCTTCTTGTCAGGAACTATTTCCACGGGTTCAGGAACATAGATAGAAAAGTACGGGGAGGCATCCCATTTGTCAAACCCAGGATCAACGACCAGACAACGTCCTCGGACGTTCCCGGGAATCGGCACGAGGCCATCTAGGCCCACCTCATTACCGGAAAATCTAAGTGCCCCCGTAACCAAGTCCACCGACCCCACAGATTCGTCGTCTGTTCGAGTGAAGTCCCAGTAGTAATTAACTGTCTGAGTTTCAACTCCTGTGCCGGCATCTAGGAGACAATTAATACAATGGGTGACCATAGTGAGACATGAACTGTAGAGGCGATCTCCTTTGGAAAGGCTTCTACTAAACCAAGGGATCAGGCCAAGAACTCACCATAGGCATGGCATCTGAGGACGGGAGAATCACCTACTTTACCCGTCAAACGTCCGTCTGCATCCAGGCCCTCCACTTCGACACGATACTTTGGATAGACAACGGGATCTGGAAATTACAGTAGAGTTTGGATGATGACGTCGGATATCCGTCGAATGCTTGTCATGCGAATTTAGGTCAACCAGTTCGGAAGTGTACAATACACTGGGTTGAACTGAAGGCACCAGAATATTTTCGGTTAAACCACTTAACATACTGCTGGGCTCTGAGTGGGAGAATCCAGCATGTCAGTTACTTTTGTATATCAATACAGGCTCTAAGAGAAAAGTTGGACGGATGTACTTTCGTTAAACAAGAGGTGCAGCCAGTTTATTCTTGTTAGCCTGTCAATAGTAAGTGTATCCCAATTTTTCTAGATATACCTGCTTTCTGCAACCTAAGCTAAAGAAGGTCCCGGCGTCTGTCGACCAGCTTGCGGGGTTGATGAATTCCCATTAGGTGTGAAATTCGTTTTGAACCAGCCACTAACCAACTCAAACAATCATCTGATTACTGATGGATCACTTCCAAAGCCTGGTAGTAAGCGGATTCTATGTGAGGATGGAGGGCTATACAAAAAATGATTTTGACTATGCACCCATAGTGAACTAATTGTGGGATTTAGTCAAAATCTCCGCCCTAATATCGATTACTTCTGAATGATTTTCAAGTTCATTGTCAGTTTTGAGCGGTTTGACCGTTAGTTATTTGGACCGTGAGGTGACAATGTGACATCTTGACAACTTTGTTGAAATTGGCCTATGTCAATACAGTACGCAGATGCTCATTATTCGTAACGTCGCTGATTTACACTCTGTATCGATTATTTTAATCCGACCGAATGTCTGACCTTTTCAACTTTGTTCACTCTGTCAATTTCAACCACTCAATCCAAGCCGCAATCCAAGCGGCCTCTCTCACACAAACCACACGACAACTAACATTAAGATGCAACCATTGAATCTACAGAAACATTGAAAACCACATGCTAGTTTGTATGTAGATTCTCACCAGGTATATAAGGTGGCTGATCCGGGGAATCTGGTATAAGTCGATAGAAGGGCGAAGAGTACCAGGTTTTGTCGTATAGCACACGACAGCGTAATTTGGCCTGGCCAATGCCAGATATCGTTTTGGCACTACGCAGTGTGACGTGCCCGTTGGGTTGCTCAAGGAACGATTCGATAAACGGTCCCAGTGTACCTCCTAATTCAGGTGCGCCTTCTTCAGGGACCAGTCGCATATCCCAGCTGTATTGAGCGTTGGAAACTGGAATACCGGTCTCCACACCTAAAAGAAAGTAAGACAAAGACTCTACCTTTGCTTGGTTTCAATTTTTTATGTAAGTGACCTGCTAATGGGAAAGTATAGTAAACTATGAGTGAAATTTCACAATAATCAACATTTGACAAGGCGCCGAAAGGCCACTAAAAGTTTAGTGTTTTAAAAATCGCAGGAAAACACATCACTACGAATTTGTGTTCCCACGGTCAGACCAAGGTCATACTTCACACAACTGGATAAACACGTGAACATATATCGACCAGAATTACTTATCGCCTAATAGACAAAATAGCAGTTTGATAGAAAGTGTGAAGCACTCTGGAGCAAAAAAACGAAATCTGTAAACCGAGCGACGCAAGCATGAATCCACCCTGTTTCACTACTAGAACACCAGATAGAAAAATACCTCCCAACGAACTACCATCCATTATTTCTTTAACTGAGCCGTAATTTCCTATTGAGAAAATTTGGAAGACAAGATGAATTGCATTTGAAAACCCATTGTAGTGCGCGTAATTCTACCGCGTTCACCTATTATTTCCATGTATCTCCACCCCTTCCTCAACCACGAATCTTCAAACTTTAGATGAGTCTACACAAATCCAGGCAGTCACTGAATGCACATGAATTGTTGGAATTGAGAGCACAAACCCGAGGAAACATGATATCACATAATGCAGATATATAAAATGTCAGTACGATCAAGTCAGTATAAGGTGAGGCCATGGGCGTAGTATCTTCAGATGAGAGGTAGCAAATAACCAGTTCGGCCTGTACAACGGCTGTAGTAGAAGGTCGCCTCTAGCGACGTTGTAGGCTTAACACTCCAGAACATTTGGAGTTTGGGGACGTATAATTTGCAGTTTCGTCAGTAAAAGCAGGTGCAAGAAAATAAAATAAAACCCACTACAACATACTAGAATGCCACAGTTTAGTACAACATAATACGATAAAGATATAAGCCAGATAATTCGTTGCGGATGAAATGCAGAGGCAAACCGGCAACCCATATACTACGGAATAGTAGTGGACTTTGTTCAGTTTAAACAAGAGACTAAGGCCGATATGCGGATCTTGCTGTTAACTTTCTCGTTTAAAATTGTCTTGCGTTCAAAGATTTTCGCAAAATTGTGGAACAGTTGAATCAGCGACCGAGAAAAATCAACATGGATTCTGCATAGGACTCTGCAGGACACCGCAGGACACCATAACGATAATCTCATTGTCAATTGCTCCAAAACGATTCACGCTATGCATGGTACCTAATACCGACGGAATGTGTTGAGAAAATGTCGTCATTTGTTCCTCGAAGCATGATGCTATTGACTGACGCACCGGAATTCCATGGGAAAAACTCACCCTTTCGGTTTCCATTGGGGAGCTAACGTAAAAGTCCCTTTCTAATTGATCAAGTATATGGATAGTTGTTTGGGCAAGAAAGAAAGAAGGCTCTAGGCAAACTAGGAACCTTGAATTCTCCTGAACGTCGAGCATGACTACTACTGAGCCCGTTAGGTATAACAAGTTTTGTCGCTCTAATGCGTAAAAGTGGTCTGACAAATCACCTTCATATCTCAGGTCGATAGTGGTCTGGAATAATCCGGAAAATTCGGCAAAGATTTCTGAGAAAAATTGGTGGAGAGGTCTTATTCAGTGTGTCCAAACGTAGAGTGGATCTATGCTTATCCATATCACTTCTGGGAGAGCGTATATACATATTCATGAGAGGAACGCTTATATCAAATATTGACTCACTAGTGGCTTTGCACGTCAGATTCACTTCACTGTCTGCTTTAACTTTGACGACTTTGAGTTTTCGATCCACTCCGTCAACACTGACCAGAACACGCCCGTCACCTGAGTACAGTAGAAAATGGGTTAACACACCAATACGTCATTGAGGTGATTGTGGCCGGATACTGCATTACATAACTGGTATTTTTGGAAACAAAGCTAAGATTAAAATGTCAGAAGTGCTTGGTAACAATCGGTAGATTTTAACTGGGCAGCACTTCGCTTTTGATACGAAAGCTCACACAGGGTCGGGGAAAAACTAAAGAGCACAGTGTACGAGAACCCAACTGACACCAGGGCAATTTTGAACTACTCGTCTGCCCATCCGAAGTCGGTATTCGCTAGTATTGCCTCATCAATGTTTAGGCGTGTAAGGGCCCTGTGCACAGAAGTTGATCGGAAAGCGACCCAAATCTAAGTAAATAACAAACTTTGAGGAAGTGGATATCCAGCTAATCTGATTAGGCGTCAGTTGCGAAGGGTGTTGGTATCGGTAGCGAAACCCAAAGTGGAATGGATTGGGACTGATGTTATTCCATATAAACCAGGGAGATCGGAAATCATTCGAAGGATTCTAAACATGGCTAGCATAACAGTAGCTTTCCAGAAGGGAAACACTCTGCACTGTGCACTGGTGCGATTGAAGGATCGCCTCCCGGCGAACACAATTTAAGTGTAACGACTGCACTTACGTCTATATAGGACAGACGGCCAGGTAACTTCACACCAGAATCGGAAAGCACAAGAGAAAAATAAACAGGCCACCGAGAAACGCAGATGAATATGGAGCGTTACTGAAAGACTCGGAACAAAATAGATTTAGAAAATTTTTAAGTTTTGAGACGAGGACTACGGTCCACACCACAGAGACGGTGGCTGAGGCAGTGGAAATTACCAAGCAGCCCAGTGTTGATAGAAGGCGTAGAGCTGGCAAGCATGTGGAGAACGGTTTCAGATCAATCGAGCTGACACGTGGTGGTGTGAGTGAGTGATCAATGTGAGTCATCAATAGAAGTAGCGTAGCTCTCAAATGCACTTAACCTCACCCGCTTTTCCCCCCTCTCCCTCCTCAAATAAATTCTCGTAGCGCTTACAAGCCCACACAGACCGACGAAATCCAACGGTGGCAGCCAAGGTGAATAATCAATCGAAGCGCATTGACGTGGAAGATTAGGGAGCCAAACCCGGTCAAAACTAATTTGAAACTCCCCAACCCATCAACCACAAGATTTAAGCAACCACACTAACCGACAAGACAGCTTAATCGACATTCAAAGCTGATCTGGTGGGCTAATCTGAAGAGGTCGCACAGATTGGTTCTCCCTCTGTCTTAAAACCTGGTCAACTTGGTGACCTGCTCACTTGGCCTGAAGAAGCTTTAGTTTCAAAAGCGAAACGATGCCCGGTTAAAAACCACCGATTGTTTATCTGAAAAGATGACACCTCCATCGGTTCCAAACTTTTTCCAACTGATTGAAAATGACTAAGCTTGAAACTGTTCTATTACATTTCAGGGCTTAAGAGTTTGCACAATTTTATCTTTATGCGCAGACGCAAGAGTCCAACGAAAGAAGCAGTACTAATGCGATCAATTCCGCATCCAACGTGCAGAACAGTATGAGCAGCCAGATAAGAAATTTCAATCTTTCTAAACATCACAAACACGGCAGGTTGATTTGGAAGACTGTCCGGCAATCTTGGCTGAGTGCAGTCAATATTCAAAATCTTTGACCAAAATTTGTCCAATTATTATTGCTTTCTTCCGCATCACACGAAGATCCTCGTAACGACCAACATCGAGGAGGAAAAAATTCGAGAAACTGAGTGATACCAAGAGTTTGGCCATATGTATCTGCAACCGGGCAGTAGCTGGGTTTGGTCGCATATCAGGGTGGAAATTTAGGTCAAAAATGCAGTAATAAAAACTGCGACCACTTGGTTGCAGTCACTGTTTTAACTTTTCAATCATCAGTGTTTCTGAGTATTGCTCTGACGTAAACATGCAGGTAGGATCGCTCTGGTCAGGTGTCGTGCAACAGACATTCAGATAGTAGCTGTTGCAATAGTGCTGTTACACATTTTGAAACAGACCCCGGTGACCGACATCGTTGAGATCTAACTGAATGTGGTGCGCTGCTCGCAGCCTGTGAACAAAGATCATGCTACTGTGATCAATTCCAAATCGCGTAGTTTTGGGTCGACCTTTCCACAGCAATGGCAAAACAGATCAGAAACATGGGTTCACTGTGACTACTGGTTTTATGGTCACTGAACTCAGGAGTCTGTTACAAAATACGGTTCAGAGGTGACTTTTGTGGAGTTACATGACGTTGGCGGATAGCACGCTGCGCATAAACGATCAGATTCGTCCTCAAATACGCTCCCCAGCGCAGAACAATAGATCTTGATTTTTAGCATAGGTGGCTGTAGCACTGAAGATGTACACTTAACTGTTTTCAACAGTTATTATGTGGGTCAGGCGTTTACCCAGCACTAAAGCGGTTGGGAAAGTTTCACGAAATCCATTAGGATTCAGTTGGCCGCAACAGATTCATAAATAAGTTCAGCCGAAATCAAGCACTATACCTCCACTTCACAGTGGTAGGTGAACATACATAAAACGTCTGGTGGTTCTACAGGAATGGTTACCAATTGAATCCAGTTGTGCGTGATGTCGTAAGATTATCGGCATTTTCCTGACGACTCAGTGAATAATATCAGAGGCTCAAAAAATTCTTGTTCAACATTGCGGATATGGGCTAATTAAAACAGAGGCGGCTACAAACAATCATAGGTTAGCTGGTCATCTTCGGCACTTGCTTAATGCAGCATCAAAGATCCTCTGTCGAACGACATATGACACCTGATACTTCTCACCTGCTACGTCTCAAATTCATTGCTAAACCGATGGGTGATCCTAAATTCCCATAAAATCCCAATGATTCCAACCCATCAGACAAGCCGTAAACTAATAGAACAGATAGATTATCTTCTAGGTGAAACGTCGACGAATTTGTGATGCACTTTCTTGGGTTGCTGCACGACTTCCACAGAAGGCTGGTAAGAAGTTTTCCAAGGTTCCCAACCAAAAACGTTTACCTGTTGTTAGTTTGAACATGATTCCACAGCTTACCTTCAATTTCTTCACCCTTTGGTGTCAACCCAATTTTCACTGCAAAATAGTCTGAAAGGTAAACTTGACGTCCGCGATGCACCACGCAGCGGCCTTGAGGTGGATCTTCCATCTGAGCAAGTGGCTTCACCTTGGTCAGCTTTAATCGATCGTTCTCTTGACTAACGTTCGTTGCCAACAATCCCATATTTAATCCCCGACCGGAGACTCGACGGAACTCCCAACCGTAAGTCACATCTTGAGCTGTTGTTCCAGTCTTAGAATCTGCAACCAAATAGTACGGAATTTACCCGCTAGTAAGGTATGGGTGATGGATTGGATAAAAAAACACAAGGATCTGTTTTCGTGGGTTGTTAATTGCGTGAAGTAATTATTTATGTTTCCCTATTCCTCAGACTGATTCATTACCCTTCCGGTGACTGCTCAAGTTTCAAGACTAAATTATTCTATTTTATACAAAGTCGACTCTATATTAACTGTTTTCATGACACGATTTATTCATATTCATTTCTGGGTTTGTTGTTGAACATTTTGTCTCACTTTGAACTGCACAACATTTTTCCCGTTTAATTTGTCCGATAGCACATTGCCCTTTCTGTGTCATCCTGTGTTGCTAACTGCTCAAGGTTCAATCTAGCCGTAAGCTCTCCTTTAATTCTGGTCATTATTTACTGTTAATTTCTTATAGAACCACGGTCTACCTATCTATACTGTCTGCCCACGTCTCATTCAATATATTGTTTGCTGCCCATTTGCGACTACTGAACAAACGCAGGTGAATTTCGTAGAATTCGGTTTCGCCGTGACTATTACTGACCGTGCGTCGTTGAATTAGACCACATGTTACCTGTCAGATAGGACACCTAGATCGTGCTTTTAGGCTAATTAACCAATTCCCTGCCTTGAGACCACAGCCTTAGCACAGGACCGTACATGGGTTTTTAAACGGCGTTGATCAGAATTAACATAGGTCAGTATGCACGAAAGTGGGTGCTTTCAAACTGGCCAGCTTGGAAGTTCTGTTTTTTTCTCTCAGTATTCTAAGAGGGGTCCATCAGCATCTGCGTCGCTGATGGTGAGAATGCAGGCATTTGTCACTTCGGGTAGGTGGCCTTTTCTCACTGTTTCACCTTGGATCTGCGTGAATTTCTGTTTAGTTACGACGCATAAGTAGTGAATAGGAGACCCATTTGCAGTTTATACAGTTCTTCCACGCGCCACAGATGCATTCACAGCGAGAAAAATGAGGAATCCATACAATCTTGGGATAGACATCCTACTGAGATTAGACAGAGTTGAAAATCTGGATACAAGGCCTAGTAAGATCACCAGCCGCAATGATGAGGCGCTAAGAAACAGAATCATTGGAACCTCTCTTCGGCGCTCAGTCTATTCACTTTCAGGAAACTCTTTAAGCCCATCTGCTTCATCTTCCGGAGAAAAACTGACTTGGAATTCGAGTACCTCTCACTGGTCGGTCGTCAAAACACTCGGAAATAGCATTTTACGCATGCATTTGCACTGATTGTTTACAGTGTTTACTAATATTAACCTACCAGTTTACCTTATTTTGTCTGATAAAGCGAATCGTTCTCTGTCCCGGTTATGTTAGTATGAAAGAATTTGGATATCATCTTTCATTTAACAATGCTTGAGGAAAACCAAGACCCATGAAACCATTTATAGTCTATTTGAAGCGCACCTAGAACTAAAGGGATACAATTACCCCAGGTTTGTTTAAACGAAAACTTGAGCAGGCTATGATTTTTCATTTTTTATTGAAAATATCAGCTGTCAAAATATCAAATGTTTGTGAAGCATCGAAACGGAGTTCGTCCCCGCAGGAAAATCAAGCTTTTTTCACTTGGAGACCAAGATTTGGTTAAATACTCAAACTTAACACATCTTAGCACCAATGAGGGAATATCTAACAGCTTCCCGCCTGTTTAGATTGTCGTTGATTAGAACGCAAAGTTGAGTACGTACGGTTTTGTAGCTGATAGGAACTTTGCAACGACCAAGCTCATCCACAAAATCAATTCGTGCAGAGTCAGAGAGTTTTTCTGCGGTAAGCATAGTACTTAATCGATCTAATTAAAAAAAACCACAATGAATAGACCAACAGCGTTAAACTCACCTTGAGCAATACACCTCAATTCCGCATCTTGCCACGGCAGTAGGGTTAATGTACGATCCGGACGAAGTCCGTCTACCGTAACTATGATCCTCCGACCACTAACTGAAAATTGGAAGGGCAGTTGTATTTAAACGTCATGAAATTATAGAGAGGCCATATATGACTCAAGACTTGTTTAGTCTGCATTGGAAGCGCACATCCACACCATTATCACCACCTCAAATTTTTCCGCTCAACTTCTTTCAGACAAGGCATTTGCTCAACTTAACCAGTCCATCGGTATCCTTAAGCTGGGTAGCCGAACGACAAAACATCTTTAGCTAGATTCCATAGCCAAGCCCTTGAACAGTGCCTGATAGTGACCCTCTTGCCTATCAAATTAGATCCCTTCAAATTGTGAATCAGTTACTTCATTTGCTGGTGGCAGTGATCTCATGGATTTCAAATCTCCGCATCTGACACATTTCGAGTTTGGTTTCAGATAAAACCAAAGTAGCATACATGACGTCAACGTAAAACTCAAATGTGACTCAAACGGGTACCTCATTTGTGATAGTCTTCAATTGATCTTACTGCAGCAATGCAACCTCAAATATCACTTAGACCAATATATTTAAATGCCTGAGCAGAGTGTATCCCAGACATTTCTGAAGCCGATTAATCCGGTCTCAGGAGGTAGCCATCTGAAAGTAAGTAAGCAATTTTATATGCATAGTTTAAGAACATCATGCCCGGATGATTCATGTGAAACTCTACTTAGCCCAAGTTTTCAGATGAGTGTTTAACTCCACAGAACTTGGGTTTGGTGTTTGGAACCTCAGAGACTAAACCTATTTGGTGAACGTCAGAAGGGCGCCGGGACAGAGGGATGTCAGAGTTTCTATCAGTCTTGTAAGTAGTATCCTATCGAAAGGTCGTTAACTTCAGTAATACATGTAGTACTGTAGCCAACTCCATGTAAGGTCCACACAAATGGAACACCCATCCCATGTGAACCGCCGTCTAAGTCTCCGTTTTTTTAACTAAAATAAATAGTAACCCTGCAAAGAATACTATCTCCGGTCGTGGACGGCCAATGCGTGCTACAGGCACTCTAAATCTAGCAAAGAAGATCATGTAAACGGTCACAAAACCAACAACCGCCTTATACTCATCGTTCTCGGGTCCAAAGCAACCATAGGCGCAGACTGCGTATGGCTTTCGTTTCCGGGCAAAAATTGGTCTCTACTCCCTATTCCTCAGCTGCGTATGCCACCAGTTTGCACGAGTGGGACGATGGATCATAGAAAGACTTTCTGCAGAACACTGATATCGCATGACACGTTGTGTTAGCTTAGCTGGCACTCAATGGTCTGTCTTGACACACTAAAACCGGTCACAAAAATGAGGCAAATTCATAGCCCCCTATGGAAGCCACATAAATGCGTACAAATATTTATAATATTCTAGTTAGGTTTTGTTAGGACTATGTGTACAATTACAGCTAGGTCGAAATTAGTTGAATGACATTGAATAGTCAGGTGGGCTAGGCAGCTTTCACCAGGACGTGATTGTATGAAGGTAAGTTGAGGACATATAAAGGTGCTTCCAGTAGTTGGGTTGCAAATGCCTCGGGCGTTGATAAAAACTCTATGCTAACGAACGGGGAAAGGCGACAGAAAGAATTTGAACTGATAAAGTGCGACTTCTATAAGCAGCGAATGCAGCTGCGATCCAACCAGCGTATCAGCAAACGACCTGGGCAAAATTTGGGTCTGCTCTGATCCTCCATGTGTATACATCTTAAGGAATTAACCGTCATTACTGTTGTACATCACCTGCGTCCCACAAAAAGGGACAAACTGTCGTTTACCAGCTGTGGAGTGGAAGCAGAAGTCGCTTCCTCCTCGTGGCACGGTTACTGGTCTTGTCCGCAAACAGAACCTTTAGAAAGGTAATTACACACAGCGCAAGCCTAATGGTCTGAGAATTCATCCATCCAGGCCGTCTTATATGGTTGCTTTACAGCAGAGTACGCATGACGTCTATAGTTGACAATTGCTGTTATCCATCAAACTAAAAATCCCAGGTTTCTGTTTCACCGGTGAATTTACCAGGCGGGTGGAAGAGACGAATTAATTTGGGGTATCTCAGCTCGCTTGAAGATTAACAAAATTCTTATATGACAAATCGAAAGACCCCTTCAAAAGCTAATTCAGCGATTCACGATGAATACCGCTCTGCCGGTGAGGGGGTCGATTGTTTTTACTTTTACGGTTGAGTTCTTTCGGTTCTTGCCCGAACCAGTAAAAACGCCTGATTTCAGTGTATTTGTCCTCGTCGACAGAAGTAACTCTGGGAACGTAGTAAAGCAACCGTTCTTTACAGTACCTGACAGTACCTCCAAAATGTGCTTCGTATAAAGAGATCACAATAATTTATATGCTTGTCAGAAAGCACCAAATAATCAGTCGATTAGTACGTACAAAGGATATTATCTCCATCTAGTTGTGATAAAACAAGTAACAGAACCGACAGGGACATGATAGACTACAAAATAATGGAAAGCAAACATTGAGCTGTTTAGAATGTCTGTTCCATTCGTGGGATGGCCACCCTTACGCAAAGATAGTTCCTTTGAGTCCCCCAAGGACAACCCCTATAGGAAGGAGGATTGGGTGTGTACGAGAAACTTTTTGCTTCTTGAGATTATATCGATGCTTAGCGCCGCTTTAATAAATGGTGGGAATGTGATCGCATTGTTAAGTTGACTGTTCAGTCTGATGTAGCTGTAAAGAATAGCACGGCATCAGTCGGTTTTGGCATCTTTTTGATGCATCGCTGGCGTGCAACTCGAGAGAAGCTCGAGGGCTGAGATATTGCCAGACTGCCAAAGCCTAGATAGGAAGAGTCGAAAAGCCGGGGTTGGGTTCGATCCACGCATCTTCCGGTCAGTAGCTTCACGCCTTATCCATTGGAGTATCTACAGCTCATTGTATAGGACTTTTCAGACGGAAGGAAATGCTAGCCTCCGAGCAATATCCTGCACAAAATAATGTGAAGTAACGTGACGCCACAAAAGTAGTAATGAACAAGCAAGATACAGCTACATGCATCAGGTAAAAGTTGCTTGTTTTTTAAATGAAAGTCTCCATAATGAATTCATGCTTAAGGCGTGGATAATGGCAAAACCAGCGAACAAACAATCTTACTGTCTGCCTCCTCCTTTCCGTCCAGTGTACTTGTTCCATCAGCTCTGGTAACAGCTAAGGCAAAGAACTCTGATTTGTAGGATTTCGCCGGCCCTGTTGGTTCGCCAGGTGCTGTCGGAAGTTTGCTGATCACGGCATCACAACGTATCTTGAATGGAAGTTCGCCGCGTGTTGGCCCTGCTAGTCCTCTTAGACGCAGGTTTCCATGTGGGTCAGCCAGTACGCTGTCCGCGAATAAGCTTGAATCTATAGAACGTCCAGTGGCATCGGCAAATTCCCACCCATAGACTGCTCTGTACTCAGCTCGCTTTCCTTCAGTTGCAAGGGGTTGGTTGGTGGTTGCATCTTCATTCGTGTATCGAAGAGATAATCACGAAAGGGTTTTAGTAAAATCTGCTTTCTTGATAGTGAACTCAAATAAGCCTAAAGATAAGGATCACAGTAATTTGTGCGCAAGGCAATTTTAGATAACTTACTGAACCGATGCGAAAGAACGCACAAGAAACAAATGGGTGGGTTTTCTATCCACTGCATTCGCACGTCTTTTTTCAACCCTGCTACTAAAAATTTCAGCATTAAGCCCGGCATAATCCGCCAAATCTTGTCAGTTCATCATGCGAATGGTAACCAGAGTTTACATGGGTAACTCAACTTCTAATTTTTTCGGATGCACATAGCTTTGGTCGATCTAAGGTTCAAAACCGCCTACGCAACAGCCAGCCTACCAAGGTAACTTTCAGTTCCAAGATGGTTGTCACCTGGTCCACAAAGAGAACAGCTAACAAGTACATCCTTCGTGAGGCTTTATTTGTTTTGAACCAAATGCACTCCGACTTTCGCCACAAAAAATTTCAGTTTTTATCATTCTGGCATGTAAGCTCACAAGTTGTTCTATACTGGTGACCATTGCTGAGATCACAAGTGGGGCAAGTGACAACACGTTAAAACTGACTCCCAAAACGAATAAAATGCCTAAAAAGTAAGGTTTGAACATTTTTAAACTCACGCATGACGAAACTAGCGGAGCTGTTTCTTTTTTTGAAATATTTAGTTTGCAACGAATGTTGTCTGCGTCCATTGAACAATGGTCATATAATTCCAATTTCACAAACAAAAGGAACTTTATTGAAGGTCCTAGCAACCGAATCTTGAGACAGCCTTTGTGTACAGTCTGTGAATATACTTGGGAACTTTGAGCTTCTAGGATTCTGTACAAATGAAGATTTTTCTTTCGTGTCTTATTGCTTGCAGCCGTCCCGTTCGTGTTTAATAGTACGTAACTTCGTATCCGGCTTATCCACTTATTCCACCGGTAGTAGCGTGTCAGCGGGTTTTGTTTCAAAAAGGCATTGAGTCCTCGGAATTCCAAAAAACAGTTGGGTTTTCTAAATCAGAAGTTCTTGTTCAGGCTTTGTTGAGTGCTGCTTCTTAGGTCACTAACTAATTTGTTGCAAATAATAGATAGTTAGCAAACAACTGCAGCACAAACGGGGAACAGTGAAATGTTAACTTCCCTAGACTGTTTAAAGGACATTTACTAAAATAAGTAAATAAAATACGCTCCAAATAGAGTCGAATGCCTATCCCCGTTGAGATGTGCAAGCTTCTTTAAAAGACACGAGGTAACCTTTTATTTCAGAGACCCGAAAGTTGAGAACCTTCACGGTAGTCTGAAAACAGAGGGGGGGGGGTTGAAAGCTGTCGAGAAAGTGGTTGTGGCGTCTTCGGTGGATTGAGAGGCTAATGACCGTGATTGGATCGCAACCAAGTTCCTATCATCGAGAGTGATGCCACCCTGCACAATATAGGGTGAATGAATAAATCGCTTATTTCACACCACTTCACAGAGGCCAAAAATAAACTTTGACTTGCTTGTCATTTCTGTCTTTCGTGTCCCGTTTATGATCAAATCTATCCAAAGTTTTCGCTTCTGAAGTAACCTTTCCAGTGGTCAGTAAATAGAGCAAAAAGACGTGAGGAGTGACATCTTAGGGGGGATGCAAATTTTTACTAAACCTAGCCACAAGTTATATTCATTCTTCTTATATTATACCCTGTATATTTGGAAACGAAGAGCAAATGTAGCGAGGAATTTACTTCGCCATGTAGGTCACAAACACATTGTCCCTCTCAGTAAATCTCTGGACCAAAATTAGGGTAAGGTTGGATGTGTCAATTTTCCCGGAGAATTTTCAACAAAATTTTAAAAAGCAGAATAATACATTTAGACTGATTTGTGTAATTTTCTTCCAGTTTGGCCGTTGTAACAATGTTCTAAAATAAACCGTTGTTACGCAGCATATTTGGGGGCGATATCTACACTGAACTTTGCAAATTCCGATTTCCAGTGATAATAAGATAGGTATAGTGTGAGGGGTAAAAGGTGGACGTGTAGTTTGGTCATACTGGCACGACTTACTTTGTACCTCACATTTAACAACAACGCTATCGTGTTCATTTCCAGCAAGATTCCCGTTCTCGTCCAGGTTCAGTACCTTGACAACGATTCCATCTAAAAGAGAAGAGTAATGAGCCTGTTTTTAAATACCCGTTTAATACAAGATGATCAGGCTATAAGTGATTACATTAGTATGTTTTTCTGTCCCATGTCTAGGAAAGTAATTTCCGCGAGGCTTAGAGTAGTTTATGGGCGAAAAATCGGTCGAGGTAAAAATTTCCGCTCAACCAACAAGCAGTTGTGTGTTTGTGCAAACACTCACTGCCATTACAGGAAATATGAAGCAGCTTCTTATTCCGAGTTTACAGGTTGGAACAATTACAAGGAAGGATAGCACTGCTGCAAGTGACTGACTGAGAAACCAGCTGATACTGCTTTAAAGCCTTAAGGCAAATTTTTTTTACATCTAGTATGCTCTGGATTAGATATTCCGAGAGGCCTGTTGGCATCAGTACAGGAGTAGCAACTATTAATAACTAATCGTGCAAAACATGACACAACCAGTAAGCTGGAGTTCCACCCCAACTCCAACATACAGGGGCCAAAAAGCTTATAATCTCCAGATCTTCGTTGACAGAGTACCGTAAATGGTTCGAGGGCAAAACGGATTATACTTGGGATATTCTGTGAATACTGTTAGTTCAACTTGTCTCACTACTCACCAGCAGTTACGTCTTTATCTCCCAACTCGAATACTTTACACGTTTAATATCCTAAATTCATAGTATCGTGACGACAAAATTGTGGGGGTATACACGATGACTTACGATCATAGTCGAACCCCAAGTGGTTGGCTATCACAGGAAAAATCGGCTATGACAATCAACCGATCGAAAATATTGCTACACATTTGGTAACATTACGTGATGCTAAGCCCGCATTTGATGAATAGGCGTAAAGTCGGTATATTTTCATCACATTCTCCCTATGTAATCACATGATTAATTTCGAGATAAGTCTACTTATCCTCGTCCATTGGTGCTGAAGAGCTAGTGTTCGCTTTCGGGATACGTAATATATTGTGTTCGCCAAATATGAGTTGAAGCAATCTTTGATTCGTGTACTATTTTGTATGCCAGTTCGTGTCAATTTTGAATAAATCTCGTTCCCATTTGGTGCATTTCTACTCTATATTCGAGCCAATGCAGTCAGAATTGGGACACACCGTGATAGAAAGAAATAAATCACAGGAAAACTTACCTTCTGGCTTCCCTGGTATGGGTATGATGTCTGGAACCGGGACTGTGGGTTTCTTTACCACATCGACTGTGAAGTATTCAGAGCCGTAGACAAGATATTTGTTTTCTGGTAAAGTATCGTCCACTTGATTGGCTGGAACGTGAACAACGCATCGTCCTTTGACATTGCGTCCATGTGTCCCCGGAGGAGCTTGTATACCTCGCACTTCAAGTCGTTCTGAATTTGTGTGCACACTAATTGCAACTGTTGAAGTGGTTGCCGGATCCTCATCCAAGTATCGCCATTCCCAGCCGTAGCGAACACCATGCACAGGAAGCAATGGTCTACTTGTAGCAACCACAATGGCTTGACAACGAAGTGTGCTTTCATCCCCGACTCGCTCCACTTTTAGCTGTTGTTGTTTGTTGAGACCCGCAACCTCAACAAGAACGCGTTTATCTGACTGGGTTGGGCTGACTGGGTCAGGCACTTCATGGAGTGAAGAATGTGCAGGAAATGTCAGTCATGTATAATTAGAACCTCAATAAACGGACTTTTTTTTCGCACGAAAGCCTACCGGATTTCAACATTCTATGCGGATTTATAAGGCGATTACGACTGGTTTCCATAGTTGCGCAACTCAGCGGCTACCGGAAAGGGAGGGAAGTTACTGTACTCAGAATTTCTCTAGATTTTATTGTTCTTACCTTATGTTGGTTGACAATGTATCTTGCTTAGGTGCGGTGTACTGAGCTTCTTTCTACGAAGAGTCGATGCTGATTTCAAGACACGATATCACCACTCCAAATCAAAGTAATTTCTTAAGATTTCCCATCTGTATTCGCCACCTCCAGGCCAGTGGTGGAGAAATCTCCAAAATATCGTATAACAAGTTACCCGAACCGATACAAACTCAACATTCTCTCTCGAGAATGGCTCAATAGGTTGCATTTTTACTAATCTAGTCAGGCAATAGGATATCACAGTACATAGATCAAAATAGGAATATACTGTAGCCAAATGTGGACGATTTAAGAAAAAACTGCAGTATAAAACCAACACAAAGTGAGAGCTAATCACGCTGCTAATCAGCCATTCGTGGCCAAACGGTTAGATTGTTAAACACTGGTCGGAAGGTTACGGGTTCGAGACCCTCTGAGTTTTGGGAGATGCGCACAGCTCATGATTCTTAACAATGATGGAAAAGCTGTACAGTGCTTCTCGGCTTTTCGGCATAGGCTGGCTTCATTGACAGGACGAAAGCTCTAGTGAACAATACAAAATACCTGCAGCCAAGTTTCTACTTATAGATCAGCATCACTGATGCGCTGTCTTCTGCTTGACTCGCTTATGATTGTTGTTGACAAGGCACTATAAAACATTTCCTTGCATTTTTATTATGGTCACAAACGTATATGTAGTTCATAGGTGATACTGAAAGACAACTCGTACCACACCGTTCCAGACACCCCCGCGCGACAAAATGAATCATATGCAGTGAATGTGCATTGAGTACTCGCATAATACAAAACTGAAGCTAGAAATCACGAGAAAACGGGCATAAAGCCCCTAATAACCCTGGTCGAAACCAATATAGCCGGTATCTTTCCTTTTTGCAACCTATCATTTGCTGACAGAAAGTTGAAACATATCCCGATGTAGACTGAGTTGTTGAGCCATTCATTCCGGAACTGAATCGTGTAATCCTATCTATAATGCGATTGCAGCTATGCAGTTTTTATTGGGAAGGAACGCAGACATGATCCGGTCGGTAGTATAGTCTTAGTTTCTTCTGTATGTCAGTTGAGAATAGGAAAAACATAATCTGTTTCCCCAACAAAATGCTTTGGAGAGCAGAGGATCTCTTTCCTCATGAGTAGGATGCAACAGAGGACTAACTGGAGGTCCATGTTATCTAACCTTCAATCTAACCTTTTTCGGTGTGCGACAAAGAACAAAATGGCATCACAGATTCCAATACAAAATGCAACATCTTACCCTTTATGCTGGCGTCGTCGACATTAAATAGGAAATATGGCGAGGACAGAGTGACACGCTTTTCCAAGGTAACCACACACCTTCCGAGTGCATTGCGGTTGGGAAGCAGATCCATCAGTTTCAGTTCACTGTCATCACTGACCTGGTAGCTTCGCGCTAACATTGCAAAAGACAGTGTTTCTCCCGTGTCTGAGAGAAACTCCCATCCGATATCAGAGTTTTCAACTGGTTCGTTGGTGTTTTCATCTGTTCAAAACACAATTGGAAATAAATGGATGGGTCTAGAACTGATATTAAACTGGCTACTTGAGAACTTAAAGAAACTTTGGCAAAAATGATGAAAAATGGGAAAAAATTTAGTGATGTGCACAAGTAGCAGCCGACAGTGGCGTTGTTAGTGAAATGTAACTGGTGGAATAATGTGTATACTTGAATCATAAGTTCCCCTTGATCCTGTAGGCAAAAGTGTTTGGTTTCTTGCCCAGTAGACAAGCAAAAACATTTCCTGTAGATTCAATGACTAAAATTACTCCGCTGCAACAATGAGTAATAGTACCAAGTATAAGAGTTGTTCCAAGTCCAAAATCCAGGGCTTGTACATCGGTTTCATGATTACACCTCAACCGGTTCTTTAGGATGTTCATGAGTTGGCTTCGTTTTGAATTTTCATGCACATGTTAGAGGTGTAGAAAGTGACATTTCAGTCAGTCAGACTTTTCGACAATCAAACAAACCAACTTAGGGTAACTGGTTCTGACGCGTGAATCCAGATAACCCTTTCCAGAGAGGATCGATTCTGTTGTGTTTACAGAAGGGCAAACTCTTGGTATTATAGGTATTCATGAGTTAAAGTTGTCGGCAGAAAACGTCATTTTGTGGCAATCAACTTACCCAAAACGGTACACGTTAGATGTACGTCTGTCCCAGGTATCGTATTCACCTGTCCTCGTTCGTCCAAGCCTTTAATACGGATTCTCACAGGGTATTCTTTTTCAGGAGTGACTGGTTCGCCAGGGGCAGGGGGCTCCACAGTAGGTTTGTCTATGAGGCAAATAAAGTAAGTCGACGTATGAAATAACATTGTTGATTGGCTACGTAAACATCACTACCACTACCATGGAGATATATATCAACCACACATACACCAGTGAAGTTAATGCAATACAGGTTTCGTATGCGCCAAAAACAAAAAGTTTTCATCAGGTTTTCCACTCCTATTTTGTCTAATAGTCTCGGTTCCGTTCCAACGTACTAATGAAAACAACGAATAGAAACAAGTGACTGGAATTCAGCTGGATTTTACCTAGTCAGTCCAGCCTATCTCACCAGTCCTTTCTCTGAATGCATAGATTATGGCTGTATTTTACGATATAGAAATGTTTACGGGTCAGAAACTAACACTCTGCAAAGTATCCCACCGTCTGTCTAAGTGTCTGAAGTCCAACTGAAGCTGTCATGTTTGGCACTTAGAATGCAGCATCATGGGTTTTCAGGTCGTAGACAAGGATTTTCTTGTATTATCCTCACTTGACGGAGCCCTACTCATAAGGTTGTTGAAAGCTCTTTGACAGACCGCGGCCGGGTTTACCATTCTTGCGTCTTATCAGGTAGGCGCAGTCCCCGAGTTTCCGTCAACTTTATGTTCCACTTGAACGCATATTGTACGAAATTCGTGAAGTGAACTTAGTTACGCACGAATTTGGTTTTAAATGGAGACTCAACTGAATCCTAGCTGAATCTCTCGTTATGATATTCTTCAAATGAATGTACTGCAGTATGGTTTCTAGCTAGAACATTACTCATAACTTTGAGTGTCCCGATGTAACCAAATACGTATGCAAATGAGTGATATCCTTATTGTTCAACCTCGTTCAATCGGTTTACGTGCTGGTAAATGGTATAAGTAAGTTGGTCCTGCTAAAAGTGATCTCACCGGAGCAGCTTGGGCTGAAGAATGGGTAGCAGGAACAACTCAATCTTAGAGAGGCTTGATATAAGGAACTTGAGACAGGAAAAATTGTGTTGTTTATATGGATGGAGTCCTTACTCAGTTCTCCTGGTGAGTGTAAAACAGAGAAACTGTGCAAAAACTTAAAAGTATTTGTAGAACTTGCCCGGATCACATGCAACTCCATGGGGTCCGATCAAAAAGTATGCACTGCTATACTGTGCAATCTTGTGCTTGGTTGATAAAATCAAACAGCGGCCAACTAGCGGAACTTTCACCTCTTTCATTCCGTTCAGGTAGAGTCGATTACCCTGCTGTTTCACTTGTTGAGCAACTAGGTTGACTGGAGGCATCTGCTGTCCCAGTTTGTGTCTGATTTCCCATGCGTAATAAAGATCATCAAGGGCAATCCGTGTATCTGTAGGGAGATGACGAAATGATCAGGGTAAGCCGGATCAGCAGAGCGCATGTGCCGAAGAAAATAACAGATAGAAATGGACTTTTCTATTGGGACAACGTAAGTGACGAAATTTTCTCTATCACACAACGTAGTAAATCTACTTAAGACCAAACATAGGCCAGTTTGATAGAAAATCGTACACTATGACATTCAGAGTTCTAACGTAGGACAAGCTGTCGACACAATTTGCGAAAGCTAGACAAAACAACTTACCATTTGGACGGCACATCAAGATTGCGGTGCCAGCTTCCTTTAACGGTAGGTTTCCGCATTTGTTCAAACCATCCACCACCGGGTAGATCATTGGAAAGTCTTCAGGAGGTTTGACTATTGGGAATAATGGCAGTGAAATGTGTTTTTGGTATTTGAGTAGGCAAAGTCTGATTGTTCGCTGATATCAGCTACAGTCACCTCAGATCACAACAAACGTCGGATTTTAATGTGTATGTTTGTATACTATACTATTTCGTTAAAAACAGAAATGTCTTACCACGGACTGCAAGTGAAGTCGATTGATAGCAGTCAGTGTGACCATAAAGTATGTGACGAATTCGGACACTCACCTGGAGGTTCGGGTTCGCCTGGCTTCAGTGGAATCACGTCCACAAAATCGGATCCGTACCTCACGCGTTTCTTTTCCAAGTCGACTCCGCCTTTGCCGTCCGGTTTGGCGATTACTTCTTCACGCTCTACAACCACACGGAACCTGACTGGCGGTCCCTCAGTTGGTCCACGCATCCCATTAAGTTTGATCACACCATCTCTCCCGTGGACTGAAATTTTGTCTGCCAGTTGGCTAAATGGAGCTGACTGGCCATTGTCAAACTGGGTTTCAATGCCAACATTTGTAACCGCTGGGTCATCTCGGATAGACTTTAGCTCACCACTCACGGTGTCTGCGCCAGAGGGAAATAAAAGGTAACATTGAAGAGACTACAAATCCTCTCAGCGACTATTACTTGGCATTGGGCTTGGAATAACAAGCACAAAGCTGATCAGCAGACAAATCTGTACTGAACAACGCTGGGTATAGCGATACCGTGTAAACAGAGCTTGACATGAAATCAAGGTAGAGCTGAAGGACAAATGCCCGTGGTACAGGGATTTGTGGCTGTCTTCAACAGAGTGATAGCTAGAGTAGAATTAAAGTTTATTGTGCGGTAGTGATTAAAAATGCGAGACTGAGGACATCGGAAACAAACGAGTATGCGGTGGCTATGTGGTCCATCTTATGGAGTGTGGGATCAGTTAAGAAGAGTATTTAGAATGCGGATAATATTGGACTACAGCATAGCCGTCTAGCGGAGAAGCCATTGAGAGGAGGAAACTTCCAAGGTGACAACGCTAGGTTTCTCCATTTCGGGAGGTCAGACCTTCTCCGTCAAAAGAGTACAGCAGTCATAAGCACTATAATTGTCAAAAAGTTCATTTAAGGCGACAGTCGGAATCTGTGATGACTTTCCAGAAATTCCTACCAAATCCTCAGCGGTAGTAAGCTCACATATGACTTGGTCGTCGCGAAGTTCATGTGCTGCTTCTTGTTATGAATAACGAGAGCAGATAACGAGATCCATATTTTGTAGATAACTAGAAGAAAATAATCTAATAAAAACTGCCAGGCAAGATGCAGACAAACAGGATTTTAGTGGAGCGGAATAGAACAATGTGCCTATCATGGCATATCCGCTCCTGGCCGTTTGCCCATTCTTTTATGCATGCTAGTATGGTCAACAATGATGAAGTACAGTGGACTAACCTTTGAGCTTCACATCCAACGTACTATCCTGACCTTCCATTGCCAGCAGACGACCGGAATCATCAAGCCCGTCAATCCAAACGGTATACTTTCGCCTGTCGCCTTCTGTTGGTAGACAAAACAAAAATCTGATAAACAGTTGAACGGTTTTCATAGCCATTCTCGCTAGTACGGACACCACATTAGGGTTTGGCTTTTAATCGACTTATATCGACTTTTAATACTGGCGCTCTGAATTTTTTCAGGAGTTGAAATAATTTATTGATTTTTTCGTCCAAATTAAGGAACTATAGCTTGTTTTCCAAATCTAATCTTTGGTAGTCAGGTACATCACTCTTCATTTATTTGTACCATATAGACAATACTGCACAGTACTAAACCGTTGTACTAGTGGAGGAATCCGCAAACACCGACATTTTTGTCCTAAAAGTTACGCTTCCTTTTAAAGAGTCCTCATTGCGAGTAAGCCCAAATACGGTGAGGTGTGCGCATGGATAGCCACGATTCTATGCTTGTCTGTTGGTACATAATAAAGGATGTCAAGTCGTTGGAGCTCGGACGCTTCAGTTGTGTGCTGGTAACCGACTTTAGTAAACTTTGATCTCATATCATATTAAGGTTTTTTAAGGTAGGGTTTCGACGGACAGCTGATGATTTCACATCCTCTAGCTCTATTCAAACCAATCCAATGCTACTGTGACTGTACTAGCGGAGTTTGCAACGATATAGACCTCACAAAGGATGCGACAGGCATTGCGTAGATAGGTCTTTTAGCCACAGAGAGAAGTTGGAACCGGCTGGTTGCCATGATCGGTCCCAATGTCTGAAGACATGTCACTATCAACTGGGTAGGCCGAAATAACTCCTCTTTCAATAGGGACGAAGTGTCATTACGACTCCTCACCTCATCAAATACTGTTGCACGTTTGTTAGGTAACTAATACGAACGACAGGTCATTCGACCTTGGTTCCGAAAACGCAGTTCTATACATTCTATGAGTAATGGTTGCTCTGGAGTTAAAGGAGCAAGAATAATAGTTTTAAACTTAAAATAACCATCATAGAGCGATCTGAGATTGCTGAGACCTGTTAATTGCAATTAAGATGGTCTTTTTCTTTTAAAAAGGCAACTACCAGGTGGTTGTCCGGTCTTGACACAGAGGTTTCCCAAACATATTATCAAGAAGAATAATCAAGAACTGAGAGTTTCGTCCTGGTAAACGTTGTTCCAAAAGTTCTTGAATTATTGATAAACACACTCACCTATTGGATAATCCTCTGGACCTTGGTATTCGTATTTCTTGCTTTCCGGTGTTTTGGGTGTAACGTGGAACTCGAAGAATCGAGAGGAGATTTCAGCGCCCGGTGCCAGAGGTCCCAAGCTCTCTGGCTGAACTCCAGCTTCTGTGTCGTTCTTCACCACACATCGAGCCCTCAGACCAGCTGATTTGAGGTTTAGCTCAATCACGGTTAACTGGTTACCCTCTTGACCATTGACCATCACTGCCTTTTGAGCCAATGCCGTGGTGCTGACAGAGGAACCGTCACGAGTTTGTATCTCCCATCTGTATGATAAACCCTCGACCGGTAGAAGCGTCTTCACATCTGGTAGACAAATAGTTGGAATATATTAGCATGATTTCTACCCTACATGTCGATAGGAATACCCAAACCGACGACCTGGCTCATCAGAAAGAGTGGATGCCAATTATGTAGTCAACCTTTCCGAAGAGGCTGATCATGGTTAGGTGCAAGGTTTAGACAAGACTAAACGGTGATATCGGCGATATGGTGTCTTCCCGATTCATGATTTAGCTCGACAGCCTTATGGAGGAAAATTAGCAAACAGGTACTGATTATGGACGCTAAATGGCCGTTAGGTTTAATCTTATCTACTAATTTCAGCTTACACAACGATGTCTAACGAATGGTGACCAGTAGGAAAGAGTCTGACTGAAGTATTTCTGTCTTATGCAGCTATTTCCGCCATCTCATTGCAAGTCAAATAAGTGCCACAAATCCGTTTTTAGGGTTTGTTGGCTCCAGACCGGGCCGCAAGAGGCGTTCTGATTTGAAGAAAAGGACCTTCTTCGTTATCAGTATTTGAACATGTATATAGGATATACGTAAGCGTCTGTCATGGGTGTTTTCTCCTTTTAATAATGATAACTTGATTTGAAACCGAGGACTACACCATGTCTTACTGTCGAGTGCTCCGTAGCACTTGGTTCGTGATTACAACAACAAAGCTATCAACTTGTTTCGTCTGAAGTTTTTTCAAAGGCATTCCAAACAAGGCCGCAAACAGATGAAGCTTTGATTTTCTTACATGAATTTTGCGTATTCCTCAGTAGGTCAGAGACAGTAGTGCAAGCAAAGTGAATTTGTCTTCTCCTTATCACTCATAGTCTATTGTCCAAAGGGAAGAATGTTAAAATTTCGACCTAGGGAATTTGCAGTTTGAACTGCAGTGACCTGCAGATAGGAAGATCTCAGTATCATTGGTCAGAAGTTTTGGGAGGCCACGTGAATCACTCTAAGGTCATTCATGTTACACCGCATCCTTACCCTAAACGCGTTAGTTTTAGGGGTACCTGAGCGGGCAAGAGTATTACTCACCGACAGCCTGACATGTCAGCGTAACTGTATCGCCCTCCTTCGCGATGACCAATCCGCGTTCCACACCATCCACATTGACAGCGATTTTCCGGTCTGAATGAGAAAGCATAATCACGTAACCCCTGTAAAGCCTTACTGAACTGTGACTTATTTACACGGGCATAATAAATTACTGTCCGTTTTTCAGGCGACTCATTGTTTCCCACACCTGCTGACGATCGTGACAACGACACAGTTAACAACAACTACAAGTGATCTCAAGCATATACAGAGTACATTATACCGGTAATTTATTCGGTGCCGTTTCACGTCTACTTCATTGTCTCGTTCACAGTGTCCACGACCAACGATCGGCTATGGTACCCACACTCACCAATCGGAAATGACCTCACAACTGTTTTCCATTGGCAATATAATGGCAGCAGACGGTGAACTGTCGTTCTCTCAGACCACCAGACAGCTCCGAAACAGTTGTACTTCATTCCACACAGCATACAACCTATAATACAAGCGCAGCTAGGTTTATAGGGAAACACCCTATAAGCGATGAGTCAAACTGCAAATCCCATAGATGCTGATTGTGTCCACCGAACACCAATTCCTTCACTTTAACTTCTGCTATGTTTAATAGCCGATTCGCTACCTTGCGACTGAATATGAGTATAACACAGATTCCCTTCTCGGTTGAATGCGTGCTGATGAACTCCAGCTGAGGCGAAAAAATTAAGTAGACAATTGCGAAACGAAGGGTATTTCTATCCGATCTTCAATTGCTTCGTGTTTACAACCCACATTCATGATGGGACGCCTGTGTTATGCCCAGTAGAATGAAGTGGGAAAATAAAGTTTCCGCTGATTCATTGCAGGAATCAAAATGTTCAGATAAGAAACTATTTCCGACTACTTTGCGTCCTACTGCCCAGTAGTCTGATTTTCACATGATTTTTAACTGTTTTTTCTGTTTCCCCATTCCACCCAATGCAAACTTCAAATGGTGTTTTTTATACGACGGAGAGCTAATCGCTTGAATGCCTCTCACACTCATAGCTGCTGCCGCTACGTATATCCGTTCACCACTGTGACAGTGACTGTTATAACGATCTCCCCACAGCCCTAAGAATTGTTGCGGTTTGCTATTACTGATCGTGTGTTCATGTTTATGCTGTACCTGAAATAACAATGTTTTAGAACTAACCCCCTGGTCGCTACTACCCGATCTACCGTTTTCCCTAGTTCTGTTGTCTGTGTCAATACTGATGTATCCACTTCCCAGTGTCTCAAGTGCAGATGTCCTTGCCAAACTCCCGGTCTATGTGAGGTCGAATAGCTGTGAAAACCATCTCTGTGGGATCCGTCGTGCTGTCCCGGACTCTACAGTTAGAATATGAGACCTTGCCAGCTGTCGAATTTAAATATTCGCTCCTGTTTAGACAGTAGTATTCAGCCGAACTTTGAGGAGGCTACATACTCCATGGAACCAGACAACCATATATGTTTTGCTTTGTACTCAAAAGGTGAAAATAATTTCGGTTTCTATATGGAACATGCTACTCACAAGAAAATTATAAACAAGAGATTCAGCTGGGATTCACTTGAGTCACCTGTTAAATCCAAATTAGTATGCGCATGAGTGTATTTCACTTATTTGCAGTTTCTGTTGAAACTGAACTTTCGTTATCAGTGGCAGATGTAGAGTGGCTTCAGCGCATTACAGCAAAATCTGATTTATGCCCTATGAACACCATAGACCGAATTCAAACTTGCGGGGAGTGTTGATAATGAAATATTTGTAACCAACTTGACAAGCTCAGAGAACAACCCAAAGATCAACTGTGCGGATGACCGCTGACAGTCACAGTCTGATTGCAATAGTGGGATATTGTTTGACACTAATTACACAAATAGTGGATGATGTGTTTAACTGATGAAGAAGATGTACACTCTACTCAACCTACCATCTGCATTTAGTGGATCTGGAGGAATAAGCGGCGTTGGATAGTCTCTCTTTGGATCAATTAGGATAAATGGTTCGGACTGATAAACATTGATTCGATGAGGTTCTGTTAGACTGCCTGCCAATTTTTGGTAGAGCACTATGCAGCGACCTTCAAACGGTCCATCATCTCTCAGATTTTCCGGTATTGACAAACGTTTACCATGGGGTCTCAATGTCAATTCGGCTCCTCGGCTGTCGACGATATCAAAGTAGAATGCTGGCCAAATTCGTTCTCCAGAAGGGGTAGTAAACGCCCATTCATATGACACATTGTCTAATCGCTGTCCCGTTTTTGCATCTGATAACGGAAAAAGATGTTGCAGTCCCATGAGATGAGCAACTAATGAACGAAGGATTCATCCAAAGTTAAGTATTTTTAGTTGATCTAGGTCAAGTTATTTATGAAAACCACAGGCATGCGAGCTCACAGAACGAGTCTACTTCCAGCTACATTGTTGTCATCCAAAGCTGTTCACCACCTTGACTACAGCTCATTGCAGACGTTATGGCATCGCGCTCAATCAATCAAGGAAGAAAATCGCAATAATCGTCATCATAAAAAATCATACTCAGTAACACCTTAATTTCTATTCACTAAAGCATCCAATACTGTGAATGTGTGAAACATTGCCGGTATCAATACCCGCAACGAACCCTTATTTCAACTGTCACAGTCTTTTTACAAAAGAAGGAAAATTAACTAGCCAGGTAGAAGAACACCAATAAATTGATCCCATGAACCGAAGCTACTAATGTATCCCTGTATTTTGGTAAACGAGCTTAGGTTGTCGGCAGAGCAACTCACCATATGCAGCACAAATGTACTTGCGCTCATCATCGGCCCCTATCTCCTTGACTTGAACCCGTACTCGGCCATCCGAACCTGATAAATATAAAAGGACACTTTTTTAAATGGCAAATGTTTGAGCCAATGTTGCTTTACATTAGAAACTTAACAGAAGCAATGTATAAAACTATCGATTCCGATAGTTCTGGTCATAAAACCGGCGTTATGCGGAATGGATGGAACCAAGAATTCAATCAATTGGCCCACAAGAGCCATAAAAAATCACCTTGAATACATGCAGGATTAATCCACATTTGAAACTTCCATGTAATCTGTCAGAATATCTTAGTTGTACCTGCTTTTACCAGATGAGTTCCGTGGAAGATCATTCCGACGCCATATAATTCAGCATCTTCTCAAGTCCGTTATATTTTTGGGTTGTGAGTGACAATTATAAGCAGATCGTCTCATATCTTCTTGACCACTGATTGACCCTGTCACGACGTTACACGACTACGTTCATACTGACAAAAGATAACCATCCCCAGGAGCGCATGTCCACATGCAGCGATCTGAGGCACCCGTATTGCTCATCAGACCTAGCAAGGGCGGAAGAACTGCGTACGGCTTTGTTACTGATAGGATAAAAATCTCCTGAGTTCAAATGCCCTTCACTACTGTCTGAAGTACGTTAGCATTTGCATCTTTTCCAATTCGTGTAACAACTTCCCTAAGTTTGTGGATATTGTCCTCCAAATAGGACTCTCACGGTTTGGCCGATTTTCGTCAAAGTCTGTTGAACAGCTGGTGTGCTATCGCACCTAATCTGCGACAATTTTGTAACCATAATATGCGAATTTCACGGGACCTCACTAGGATGTGCGCATCAGAATGCGTTCCTACCGGCGGACTGGGCTTAAACGAAGGCGCTGTAGCATCTCAGCCCAGATGCAACAGGCCTTCGTCCATGCTCTAGTTTGTGGGTCGGGGGCCTGTTAACGCGTTTCTATCGCCGGCTTGGCCGACGCAAACACGGCTTCAACTGCTGTCATTGCTGCCCACCCCAACGCTGCATTGGTATGGCGTCAGGGCTGTCACTAGGGTATACAAGCTCAGGGCTTGTGAGGCCGACATATCAACCAGAGGCATAGCCAAGCTTGTGGTCTAGCGTGGGAGAGCTACGCAAAAGGAGCGCACCAGAGTTCTCTAATCTGATCTGCCGAGAGCAACATCGCCACAATCTGAGGACCGACGAAACAGGTTTTTCAACGAGTACGCAACACAGAAAATGTGCTCCGAAAATGAAACTATCCGTACCTTTCTAACGAAACTGATGAAAAAACACTTTACATATTTTTGGACTGTCAGTGAACACTTTTCTCGCAATTGGAAAACACCATTTACAAACAGTCTTTTGTCGTATTCTTAATGCTTTCGTACTCCATACTGTCCCGAAATTACCCAACCATACGAATTGACGCTGCGCTGCCATTTGGGCACTCTACTCGCATCATGTACTTGGTCGGGTATAGCTTTCAAACCCGTGTCTCACAAACGGAGTTTAACAAATTTACATCCCCGGCACGGCCAGGGATATGCACTGCTGATGAGCTCTAATAAGAGCGAAACTCGAATCCAGTGTTTTCCCCCTTTGGTATGGACTCACCAGAATGATTGCGCCAGGACAGGGGGACGACTGTTCAAACGAGAGTCATGTGTGTGCATTCCACAAAATCCCGTAACCATCAACACCTGAAACTTAGATCCGCCGAATTTTCGCGAAATTTGGCGTAATTTCAACAGATTTTTCTAACCTGCATGCACATTACTTCTTCGGTTCTGTGCGTGTCAAAGAGAACGCCTGGCAGTAGGCTCACCACGGATCTGTGAATTATGGACGTGACATTGGCTCGTACACGCCTGTGTGATACGTAACCAGTAAGTGATGCTCTACTCTGTTTTCACACCAAACACAGGTAATTTACAAAATAAAAATTTAGCTGAAAACAATATTTTTGGAGTACGACTTGGGACACATTTATGGTTTAGACTCTGAAAATAAGTGTATACAATGAATTGTTAGGATTTTTTAGTGGCCCCACCGCGCATCCGCGCACCATCGTTGAGCCTGGAATCTAGTCCAGTGAGTGTGTGAGCTGTTACTGGACTTTGTAATATGAGATTTGTAGTACCTTGGTCCCCTCCTACTCTTAACCTTATGACCAAAGCGTGGTTGAGCAACAAAAACGTTTGCCTCTGAGTCCGAATCATTGTAAGAGATATATTGCGGACATCGTCATATTATTAGGAGGAATTTCAATTTATCTCACTAGTTCCTTGTAATCCTAAATGACTTCTCCCCTTTTTTTGCATGGTAAGCGAATTCACACAGGAAACCGATTACTGTCACTCAGTCTAATTAGCTAAGCAACAAACAGAGGCACTTATGGTATTGTCGCTAACATAGCACCATTTATGTGACCGTGATAAATGGGATGAAAAGACCGGTATGTGATAATGAATGAAGATATTGCTGCCACGCGAAATATAGAAGTCATGACTGTATAGCTGACTGAAGAAAACGCACCTGTCTTTGGCGTTACTATTGGGAAGTAGTCGGAATAGTAGTATGTAAGACCATCAAAGAACCAAGCCCGCCCTCGAAGTCCTTCAATGGCGTCGCTTCGAAGGCCCTGAAGAACTAGCTCGTTGCGATCAGTGCGTGTTTCTCTGAAGATGTCTCCAGGATTTCCAATGAAGCCACTCGGATACACTGGAAGTTGCCAACCGATAGCTTGACCCGGTCCGAGACTTTCAACTAATGTATCGGTTTCTACATCTAGCGAACAGAATAAGGGAATGAAGAAGAAGAAGCATAAAATGACTACGGATTGAGTAAAGATATACTGAGTAAGTGAGTGAAACACTAAGCGAACTAGTTAAAGAACGACGAAATGCTGGACTGATATTTTTATTTTCTCGAACATTCCTCCGTAGTTCTTCTGTCATCTTTCCTAGAATAACAGCGCAATATGAACGATCCATTATGTCCATAAAGAAGCTAGAACGTGTTTCTAGTTGACCAAGGTTAAGAGCAACCATCAAGCAGCCAACTGAAGAGAACTACTGTACACAACTAACTGCCCATGATTTGTTCACAAACAAACCAGCTTACCTCGAATAACGCATTTTAGCTTGATCTCCTTGCCTTGTTCTGCGTATAAAGCTCCGTATTCATCCAGACCTTCAAATGTGAGTTCGTATCGATTTTGTGGAACTACAGTAAAAAAATATGAAGTCATTATTTAATGGGAGGGACCAGCTGGAAAAACCTGCGTCGTGAATCTATGAGGAAGGTCCTTTCGTTCAAGTAAGTCAGACCCATTTCTTTTAATGTTTGGGCAACATACCATCTACATCGTCTGGTACTGCTTGTTCTTTGGGCGGAACGTTGATTAGGAAAAATGGGCTGGCAACGCGGGTCCCCTTGACAGTGTCGCCAACTGGAATGGCTGACCGGTCTTTCGGTATCAGTTCCACCACACAACGTGATTTTGTTGGCTGGGTTTCCGACTGAGCTCGCAGGTCGGTAACCTGCATTTCACCGCTGTTCGAGTCTATCTGGATTCTCCCAGCGACTTGTCCGGACCCGGCAGTTTGACCATCTATTTGTTGAAACTCCCAGCCGTAGTTTACATCAAACTCCGCCTGATCCGTAATCGGCTCCTTTGTTGTAGAATCTGAAAAATGTAATAGTTTGGAAAATCATTCTGTCGATCTTCGTCGCAGTCACTGGAGGCTTCTCAGTGTTAATTTAGCATCACTGTTTGTCTCGTTCACCGTAGCACTAACAACATAACTCGGGTAATAATTACACATACCTGACTAGTGCCAGTAATGAAAGGTAACCCAGGACGGCTAAGTTTCCAAACTAACAAATTTTACAAGCAATTTTATTTACAAAACGGTTGAAGGGCACCGCCGTCTACAGACGCTTTCGTTGTCCAGTAAGTGAACCATGTTTCACACAGCGCATTGAGTAAAGGCCGTCTCGTGATTTGGTAATTAATTTGAAATATCAAGAACAGTCGGGAGCTGCTCTCGAAGATTTACGATTGACCCAATCTCAGGGCGTTTGCAACCTATAAGAGTGAGGTGGAAGAATCCTGACTGCTCAGTAAGTAAAATAATAGGGGACGATGACACTACCACGGTCAAATTTTATGCAGCCTCACAGTACTTTGGGAGTTGCCCTCTGATTGTGCTACTGGTACTGTGCAACCGGGAGTTGTTTGTTATCACTACTTCACAAGGGTTCTGTTCAACAATCCTAGACGGGATGTTCGTAAACAGGATCATGAGTTTATCGCTTAATAATGTGTTTATTTATGGTGGTGGACTGATAAGTCTCCTAATTCATTTATTCGAACCTCTTAACCTATTTACGAGTAAAATTGTCATGCTTTGCAGCCTTTTGTTTCGTAGGATTCGTTGTCCCCTACCCTATCTGGCAAGGCTCATGTCCATACCTTATATGATTTTCAGACGATTTGCAAGCATATTGTTGTGAAGTACAGCTAAATTAGAAATGGTCTAATTTCTCCGCATTCAGGTAAGTAAACGAAAATGCAACTCACTGAGGACGCGACATTTCAACTGAGCAGAGGCCCCAGGCAAAGATGTGAGGTGGCCTTTTTCATCCAGTCCGCTGACTTCTACAATGACGCCTGTAGTCTCGTCATCCGCAGTTGCTAAAACAAAAAGCAACCAGAAGATTTTCCTGCCCGAGCTGCCATTTTGATACGAATAAATTACAACTGATGGAATTAGGCTAAAATACCTCCGCTGATAAGGCCGCGTGGGTCATGACAATGACAAAACATATGACTTAAGGTAAAAGCAACCAGAGGAAGTAACAACGGGTGCAGGTTAGTTAGTTACTGAAGAAAGAACTGGAACTTTGTACTTGATTAAAGAGTTGGGGGTTTACCTAGAAACGTATGTTGCTCTTCAAAACTTTAAACCAGTTTGACGCTTTCCTTCTAGGTGGTTACTCTGTCCGTCACTGGCAAAGCGGAGGGAGTTTACTGTGCCCGGAATTAAGCCTAGATTCACATCCCAACCCATGTATTACTAAGCACGTGCTGGTAAAATCAGCTTAAACCGTGTTTTTCTTCTCCCTGTAGTGTTATCAGTAGGTTTGGAAAAACATTGGACTGTGGATAAGTAACTGATTATAGCTCATGACCTTACCTGGAACAGTGGGTGAAGTGTAGTCCCGAACACCAAGTCCACTGTCATCAGTGACGTCGAATCGGAAGTATGGTGAGTGATAGACTTCCTCTCTAGCTGGTTGGTCCTCAACTGCTTTACCCGTAACTCGAACGGTGCAACGACCTTTGATAGCACTTGTCTGTCGTAACCCCTTTAGGATCACTTTATTGCCTTCTAATTCAAGTGATCCCAAATTTGGCTGCATCAGGCTACCAGTGTCCACAGGTGTTCCGTCCAGACGAGTGAACTCCCATGAGTACTCAGCGTTTGGAATCTCGATAGGACCGTCCACACCATCTGGAATTTAATTTGGAGCATGAAATAAAACGCCCAGTATGTGGCTGATTAAACAGCAGATTAGTTTTCTCACTTGATTCACTAATCAAAAACAGTAAAAAAAACTAAAGTCCAGACAGATAGGGCCAGTTGCCTTCTCTTTGACTCATCCATTAAGCTCCATTGTTATCAGACGTTTTTTAAAGAATGTAAAAGTGTATGGCGTATAGGAGGTTGCTCAACTTTGCAACCGGGTTATTATCACCAAAGCAGTCTTTATTTAGCAGTGGACTACACTTCGAACTCTCCCAAAGAACACCCTGTGGAGACAAATCACTCCCGTCACAAATCAACAACGAAACTTCCCTACCAGTTACCATCCACCGAAGAGAGGACAGTTTTGCTAGAAATTACAAGCACAATTTCCCCATGGAGTTATCTCACTAGAGAGATTACTTTAGAGTACAAGGTCACCATTTTCGGAGCTCAGTCCAGCCCAAGCTAAATGAGGTGATTTCTGATGGTGGATATTTCAACTGGAGATGATTATACTCCTCTTAGTAAGAAAATGTTCAGTACGGTGGAGCCTGACAATAACGAAGTATTCTCGTAACAATGAAGGGACTAGCTGACATGGTTTGTGGTTGATCTGAACCGATAAAGTAAACGAATCGGAAAAAATGATGACTATGGAATTAGGTTGCGAGTGGATCAGTTGGTCTACACTCCGGCAGAGACAGGGATAACATGCCTAACCATCTCATTATTAAAATTGATTTAAAACGGTTGAATTCTATCACTTACGTCTCGAAAAATACTCTCAGTTGTACAACAATTTGAATTCGAAAGCAGACTCAACAGAATCCAGCTGAATCTCTTTAGGATGGTCCGCTTAAACGGAATGTGCAACTGGATTCAGTTGAGTTCTCCATCAAAGCCAAATTCGTGTGCGAATGTGAGTACTTTTCAAAACCCGTTCAATTTGGGCGCGAGTAGAACATAAGGTTGACGGAAACTCGAGGTCTGCACCTACCTGCTGAGCCCCAAGAAGGGTGAAACCGGTCGTGGACTGTCAGAGAGTTTTCAGCAACCTTATGAGTAGTACATTGCGTAAAATTACATGCATCGCGATATCTCGAATATCGTAGCAACTGGAACATGAGGCGGCCTGGTTAAGCACATTCAGTTGCACGGAAAAATCACAAACGAGAGATTCAGCTGGGTTCCAGATGGGTCTCTCGCAAAACCAAATTGATTTGCAAATGAGTGTATCTCTTGACAACTAAAACTTGTTGGTTCAAATGACAATGTTCCATTCAGAATATTGATGAAGAAAACGAATGTTTGAGGTAAAATTAATCGAGTGTTCTTGCAACAAGGATGAAATGTTAAGAACGCCGTTGAGTTAGAGGGTATTTTGCGTGAATAAATTCATCGGTACAGTAAAGTGCCTTCGGGCAGAGGGACACAATAGTGCACAGTGAAGGGTCACAGATGAGGAAATCTGTTAGCAGAACACACCTAGGGACAAACTGAGGTTGCGTTGTTTGTTTTACTTTCCAGTGTAATCATCTTGTTCTGGTTGGGGTAGAAAGTGTATGACACTAGGACTGAGAGAAGGCTTATAGTATTTCCGCAGAATGACAGAGAAAATGACAATAGCGAAAATGACTTACATGTGGCCATACACTCCAGTGTCTTAAGTGAGCCTTCACTGGCGGACAGTATACCACGATCGTCCAAGCCCGTTACCTTGACAACGATTCTGTTTCGTTCGTCTGAAATAATAGTTATACAAGGAAATGGTATCTGTTGACGGTCGGTCTGAGCTTTTCAAGCGGGAAAATGGTATCATGTACATATTCATAAATTATTCCGTCAAACAAAATAAACCGGCTTTCGCGGTGGCAGTATATCAGCGTACATGGTATCCGACTCGGTGCGAAATCAGAATTAGGAGAGTACTCACCCCGTTTCTCTTGTTCTCCCTTAAAGTCGGGAGTTTCTTTATCGTGGACGACATATTCAATAGGTTTTGAGTAGTAAGTGACAGCTTCTGACCTTCTTGTGGCCAAGCATTCGATGAAAGCCGATGGTTCTGGTAGGTTGGGTGATCTGCGTGCTCCCTCAATGAGGAGATAAGTGGCATCTCCACTGCTTGAGAGCCTTGTTTCCACTGCACCACTAGCCAGTTGTCCCGGAGCGACTGGCTCGCCACGAGTGCCAAGGATTCTCCACCCAAGGTAAAACTCGTCTGCATCGAATGTTTTATTTGTAAAGGCATCTGAAGTAATAATAAAAACTTAAGTAAGGTGACGTTCTCACAAACAGTTATTAGGTAATGCGTGGGCTGGGTTGACGCTTCCTACGAACTGAATACGAGATAATAGAGAAGTAGACAGCGGGCAAACAGTGTTGATCTATAATCAAGGTATAACACTGATTTCATCTAATTTTGGTTCAAAATAGGATCCACCAGGTTTTCCCTTCCTAACACGTATGAAAATAAAACAACAGGAGAGGCCTCAGGAGTGTCGTTGTAAGCAAGGTCGAACGCTTCACCTCCAGAGAACTGGCGACGTTGCCCCGAGTGGCGATGAAACGTTTCAGCTGAATCCCGAACTCAGCGAACAAGTCAACAGCCGTTGATACAACCTGGATACCTATATTCTCTTGGATGGCAAGAGGAGAACTTGAATTCAGGTGTTACCTCACAATTGAGTATACAGGAACGTTCTTCCCGATGCCGCAAAAAATCATTTCCTTCTAATGAGGCGGTTACCGAATCTAAGCTAAAAGGATGGCAGGAAGTTAGCGTAGTTTAGTGAAACAAACTCGCTCGGTATAAGTGGGGCTAGTGCAGCTCATTGTTATGCGCCGATGAAAGGTTAAAGAGCTGTACAGTCTACACCAATTTTAAATTCAAAAGCAAATTGCACGCAGAAGTAAACGCAATGTCACAGCTTGGACCACATATGAATATCTTATTCTAGCAGACTGGCATGATGAGTTATACGGTTAACATCCCCAAAAAGAAAGGGCTGTACAAGAAAAGCGGACTCCGCTCTCTCCTTGGAGTGGTTCACCTTCTAGAGTTATTTCAAATCGTAATCAAAGCTGGTTGCCACTGTGTCCTTTTTAAGACATGAGGTGCCTTTCGTGAGCAGTTTATTGTGCCCCGTACCATGACGTCACGAGCTTTTCGACAGTCCACAATGACGCTCCAAAAAATTACCACATAAGGCATAGTGAACAGTAAGTTGCTGTAGTGGCTGTTGACACGCGCTTGGAGAACAGAATTTCTGAATACATAAGAGTAAACACTGATCTTGCCACTGTGAGACAGGCTGGCTTACTGTATCCGAGTCCAGACTGACTGGTGCATCCGAAAGAGTGAAACTGATGATATCTACCAATTTTCTACCCACTTTTTGGGTGCCAGGTGACAGCAGTAATGCAAAAGTTTTCAATCGAAAGGTGGAACCCAGTAACCTTCTATGAGTCGTTTCACTGCTTGTGCGTACCTGACAGGTGTCACCCTACCTTTCTGAAATGGACTGGGATTCAAAGATACCCATATGAAGTATAAGCCAAAGTTCAAGTAGATGCACATCAAAGACAGAGTTCAACCTCTTGCCGAATGTTATCTCAGAAAACATGTGGTATTTGACCATTTTCAGGGCATCAGTAGCTTCTCAATTTAAGACTATATGTACATAGGGAACGAAAATGTGTTCGTTACCTAATATGCTCACAATCAACGAAATAGTATGAATGACGAAACTAAACAACTAACTCACCCACGACGACACACGTCAAATTGGCATTATCTCCTTCAGATAAACTCGCATGTCCGGTTCCAGTATGTAAGCCAGTGATAATCATTTTAATCGGTTGTTTGCCGTCTAAAAGTTACAAGAAAGGAAGTGAAGTGTGAGACACTAGGCTTCTCCAAGAAAGTTGTTTCGCTTCTGAAAAGTCCAGTTCCATCTGCCTGTATGAAAACTTTTTTCAAAGCAAATAATTCTGCCAGTCAGGCATCCGATATATCTAAGATATTTCAATTCTCATTTTCAATTCTCAATTCTCATGTGAACTTCTGTTGCTCATACAGATAATTTATCAGTTTGATTTGGAGTGGAAATCTCTTTTCGCACTACTCCCAATATAAACACTGTGACTTCAACAAAATCGAATTAACCCTAAGTAACTAGACCTTCTACTTCTATAAACACATAATATCATACCGAATTCGAGCGACCAATGATTTTGAATATTGCTATCGCCTGCGGTGCTTCGTGCTTACTGGCGTATGACAAAAGTTTTTTTTCGACTCTCTGGTGGATATTCAACTGGTAACCGTCTACACATGAGTCTCGCACAAATTATTCCACATTGCAGCACGAGTAGCCTGTTTGGATGGTGAAATAAGTTTGGAGCACCTGGGGCAATGAGAAACTTGAGCTGATGAAAGCGTGGAAACTGTTGAAGCGCCTCTACTTTCTTATCATATTTGTCAAGTTCATCTGGCTCAACTTTGAGAACTGGAAATGCTTTATATGCTAACAATTTTGGGGAAATTTCAGATGAAACACACATTGTTAGTTAGGGAATCCGTAGAACTCACATTCGGATGTCCAGAGTTCATAGCATGGCAGCCAAGAATGTGTGCTGCTGCTAATTTCCAATAAGACTGAAACTCAGATCTACTGCTTCGCCCTCCTTCGGTGTGGACTCACCTGAGTTGCCTCATCAGGACACTAGGGGACCGTTCAAACGAGAGTGATGTGGATGTGAATTCAAAAAATCCCACCTACAACTAATAAAAAATTGTCCAGCAGGTTTCAGTCATCCGTATTGCTACTTGACTGGGAAGTCCTGAGAGGCAGGTCAATCGACATAGCCGGGACAGTGACTAGATCGCCTTTCGAAATGTCCGGCAAACCAATCGCATCGCCCGAGAGTGAGCACGTCCACCCACGCTGATTCGGGTGCGTCCGGGCGGTAATTGTAACACGCTTGCATCGCACGTCAGATGTCCGAAAATCAACTCCCGTCACGGCCAGGAATGCACGTACAATACGATGGTGGTCAACAAATTTTGCATTCTGTATTAGGTTGACCAGGGCATATTGTATTTAGTTAGTTCAGCTCAGAGTTTAAACACAAGCGTTTATCGAACAATAACCCACTCGCATGTGCCATCGTCGTTTAGCGAAGTTCAAGCTCACTTAACAACTAGCTAAGTTCGAAAATAAAGATCTTCAAACAGAACACCAGCATGCACGACGACGTGATCAATTTTTGTAATCACTGTATGCATCAAACTTACTAACACTAAACAGCATATTTCCACACAATGGGATGGGGGCCATTGGTTTCATGTTGAGAACAATGTAGCACCGTTAGCCACGTATTCAAATAGTTAGGAAGAATTCATTTCTATTACTAACCTTCTTCTATCCATCTCGTATTTCCAGGCTCAATATCTGTTGGTCTTTTGGCTGGTTCGCCAGATACTCTGTGTACTCTGAAACCAAAGGGTGTTGAGTAGTAACGCGCCGTCTGATTGAAGGCAACACATTTTGCACGGAAATTGCTCGCCTCTCTACTCAGTCCAGTGTATTCAATGCGGTTCTCAGTAATCACCACAGTATTGGCCAACATGTTCGGATGAACTCTTTCTCCAGTATACTTCTCCACCTCCCACGTGTAGGTGGCGTCTGGCAGGATGAAGTTCAAGTAACCGTCTGAAAAAAATTAAGTTGGTAATGCTGGCTTCTCAGATGCTTTCAGTAGGATGACATTTTAACAAAACCATATTCCTCTTTTTGTCCAACCTACTCAGCTTCAGCATCTCCAATATTTGGGTGAGCCTCAGATGAACTGGGCAGTGATTTTACTTTGAGGTTTGTTCAGTTTTTCTAACTAGTTAGCAGTAAAAGGCGGTCAAAGTTAACACTAACAGTGCTGTTCCGAAAACCAGGCGTTGTCGGGACCCTGGATAACGGTTCGGTCGGTTGACCTGCAGGGTTACAACATCCCTTCATGCCGCCGTAACTTGTGTCCAATTAACCTAAATCGTCAGCAACCAAGAGAATGATGCTGAATTTAGCACACGCCGAGATAATCTTACTATTATTCTTGCGGAGACACTTGGAAGAATTTCAACTGACTTACTTTCTGTATGAACCTATCCTCTTCGAGGAAGATAGACTATAACGTTCCTTGTACACAGGAATGGTCGGGATAATGTGGCTCTTGTAATTCTACTCCAAAGTTTTCGAGGTGGCCTGCTTTGTAGATGCAGTTCCATACCATGATAACTCGACAGACGTTTCTTTTCAACGCGATCTTGAATGAGCATAACCCATACTGATGGTGGACTGCGTGTGAGCAAAAGCAAACTATACATGGTGATTCTGGTTTTATGGAATTAGGCTTTGGGGGTTTGAGCTCTTGACAGAGTTTCGTAAATGTATCATTTAATTGGAAGTAATTCCCTACATCGTCCTAGCAGCATTCGGCAAAAACGCGATCATTAAATGCTTAACACTGCTACAAAATCAAGGGCACTACAGAGGGAAGTCACAAACATCCCATATGAATGGCAGGGAGGAAATAAAACAAAAAAATGGAAGCCAGTCTCTCGAATCTTGTGTACCCTGTTTATTGCGAGCTAAGGAACCCCTCCTACAAAGGAACAGGATACCGAGAATGGCTGATATGGTCACTCACCGTAAGCGCTACAGGTAATAACGCCATCTGATCCTTCTTCTCTCTCGATTACTCCCGAATCGGTCAGCTCTTTAACTTTCACGTTTACCTTGTACACTGAAACGAAAAGAATGAATTAGGTTCTGTAGTACTTCATTACAGAATAAAATGAAGTAACCAAATCGTGCTTTGGGAAGACATCAGCTTATCTGTATGCAATATTTTTTATCCCGGAAATGAAAAAGTAAGGACATCGTCTCCTGTCCACTCTGAAGCCTTCTGATGTTTCTGTAGAAGTCTAATTATAGAGAATTTTTGGAAGGACGTGAATGAGGCCGACAAATTGAATGCCCTCTTTGGGGGCTTTTCTAGTCAAAAGAAAGGGACACTGTCGCAGAGTATGCTGCTCAAATAGTGCTTGATTTTGGTAAAAATGTCATGCAATATCTACGCTATCTATATGTTGTAAACATATCAAACAACGGGTTACCTGACACAAGAAGATTCTTTAGGGTTCGATGGTGTACAATGAGTTGGCATAGTCTTAGCCTTCTGAGAAGTATAGCCATTCAGTGTCTGCAATCCACCGATGGGATGATGTCCATGTCTATCAACAGAATATTTTGCCACACAAGTATGGTCATACCAGCAACTTTGACACTGCGTCGACTGCCATTCAGAATGTATTGAGCTGCTTCATCACAGAAAATCAAGTGACACCATTTGCAATATGTGTATGACAAAACTGGAAATGTGAACAGTGCAATTAATGTTACAATTTTTTCCAAGATTACGGAGGATTGGAACGTTTCAGTCGAACTAGCTGGAGTGACTTTACCGAATGAGGCACCAGTATATACTGTTCGTGTAGGGATGTTGTTTATGATGCTGGAGATAACGACGGTAATTTTGACGAAGACGAGTGCATTTAGTCTTCGAATTAAGAAGGCGATACGTCTCGCGAATGACTATCGAATATTGAAATTAACGTGATATTACTTGATACAAAGTACCATATTCTGACGTATCCCATGGATGGGATACGTTCACTTACGTTCACGTAAGTGAAACTGCAAATTCCCGAATGCGTACGTTTTCAGTTAATACGCTTACAACAAAACTTTCAGAGAGAAAAGGCGCGTGAACCTTCCACCTGAATGGTATCACCCAAAGGGGCAGTCGACACAAGGTCATCTAACGTGGACTGATTACCTGAAGGATAGTGGCGTCATGTCCTGTCTAACCGGGAGTTTATCATACTGGTGAGCAGGCAATCGTGGCCCAATCGTATAGTGTACAACTGCCACCCGGATAATGGCAGATTAATGTTTTCAAACGAGGATAAACAGTGCATCTCGGCATTTCAGTATGGATGGACTTCGATTGAGGAATAAAATCTCAGTTAAAGGTGCACTTTCAAAAACAGCTGAGTTTACTGAGTAAACGTCAAAGTTCGCTTCATTAATGATTACCACTGAGTCATCTCCTTAGTGTTTCATAGAATGGCACAATCAGGTGTAATGATGAGAAAGAGCAGAGTAGACTGAAGAGCACAATGAACTTGTTGTGGTACGCCTCAAAGGACACGCTTAACTAGAAGAAAAATGACTTCCGATGTGGCGAGCTCACAGCGGGACTTTTTTGATGTCACAGAGTGAACGACCATACATGCGTCAGAATCATCGTGTTAAATAGAAGAAACCGATTTCCAGAAGTAACGTTGATAGGAAAATCTACGTCTATCCTGGCGGAGGTTTTTCTCTGATCTATCACAGACTACTTGGTGATGCGAACTTATCTGGTAACCCACAGCTCATGGGATAGATGTCCTTGCAGTTTGGTCTTACTCCAAGTCCTACCGTATCTCAAGTTTTGGATCTAAAATTTTCTGACAGTGGATCCTCTTGATGTTAAAGAATATCGTTCCTGACTGATATAGTTTTCAGGGCAGCGGAAATGGAGCGTTTTGCGCTTTGACCTATCTAATGGCCAACCCTACAAGACCGAGAGAAAATGTTCGGTTTGCAAAATGCTCCTCATCTGAAGACAACTGGTCCGTGCATCACTGCGGATCAACAGAAGAGTTCAACAGCTGCAGAGACCACCTGTAGCGAACGTACTTTCAACCCGGACTTGTGTTTGTTGGACGACATTCCCAGTTGAATCGAGTGCCGCACACTGGTACAGACCAGTATGTTTGCCTTTGGCGTCAAATGATGATGCACTCAGTTGGGCCCAATAAAGCCTACCGGATTTGACCTGAAGACCTTGCATCAGCATCCGACTCAGTCCGTCAGTAGCAGTTCCTGTTCGTTTGACAGTCCACTGTAAGCCTCCCGCCGGTGGAGGATGTCCGTAAAAGACACACAAAAGCTTCAAAAATAAAACGGACAAGTGTGGAAATGGTGAGTGCAAACCAGCGGTAAAATAGTTTTTGGAAATAATGTGTTGTTTACCAAACCTCTCTGAAATGTGTTGCATTAGTTGTTGTCTAATATAAATCACAAACGAGAGTTTACCCAGAAAACATTGATTTTTGATGTCAGCACTGTATTCGACCTGAACTGATTTAACTCTGAGTGCATTGTTTTCACCAGTCGGACGTTCAGTCGGTCAAACTAACGAAATTGTTTGCAATTCTATTAATTAGGACAATTTATCGCAGGGACACCTACCAGAAGCTTTATCTAAGCTTCCACGCCTCTGAATGATAGATATGCAGTTTCATTTAAAGAACATTTTCCAGAAAGGTTGGTGCAGTTGCGATGAAGAGCCCATTTGGACCACGTCGAGCAACAACAAATAAAATGAATCCAGGAACTCCTGATGTATAAGGTGACGTCAATATCCTTGCAGCATGTAAGGCTCATGACCAGACAAGCGAGTTTCAGCAACTATGCACTAGTGTCTACGGTGCCAATAGAGCTAGATGGAGGAAACGAATTCCCGGATGTGATGCTCACGAGACAAAACGACGGGTCATTGTCCATTAAGATCTTTAAGGAGCCTATGTAGACAGGGCAACTTCTACATTTTAAAAGTTTTGTACTGATGGGCAAAAGCTTGTTGCAGTCAATTTTCCGTTCAATAAGATTGACAGCATTTTCACGTCGGACGAAAGGGAGCAAAGATACCTTAACTCGAAACGACCATTCATTCAGACTCATAAACGAGTATCCTAAACCCTTATAGAAGTTGATTTGTTGTAGGTGGTTAAGTGATTGGTGGGATTCACATCCACGTCATTCTTGTCTGAACAATCCGCATCCTGTCCTGGTACAGTTATTCTCATTAGTCCACACAATAGTGAGAGGCACTGTAATCGCGCTTCACTCTTAGTAGAGCTCATCAGCCGTGCGCATGTCCTCGGCCGTGCCGAGGTTTGAACTCCGGACATCACACGCACGAAACAAGCGTTCCACCGCTATTCCAATGGCACACGCTGGACACACAGGAACAAGCAGACGTCTTCATACTTGATTTATTTGAAACGAAAATCCAAAGAGTCTCAAACCCGTGACCTCCCGGTTAGCAGCCGTTCGGCTACGAGCGGCCGATCAGTAGTGTGATTAACTCGCACTTAGACAGGATTTAGCGTCACTCATTGTTCAATCACGGGATACAAAGCACGTTGACTGGAGCCTCGAGCTACAATTTATCAGGACGAAATCTTTATTCAAATTCCCAGATGTCCTCGTTGTGTCTATCGATTGACGCGCCTGCCAGAATTTGATGTACAACCGGGCATACAGAAGAGACCGGCATACATTGCCTAACCATACAAGGGGACAGTATAGTGCAACTTACCAGCAGACGCCTTAATTTAGCTGTTAAACGAACCTACGAAGCGGTCCAATGAATACTGATTGAAAAATACGCGTCTTCCTACCTGACCAAAAAGGGCCTCATGCTTCTGATCACCAAATACTGTGCAATCTATCAGTTTCACTGTACCTTTAGATCAAGATAAATCTGTCAAAAAACAAGACACTTCGATAACAGAAATAAACAGTGCGACCAAAAACAAATTCTGAATTCTGAAACCAAACGTCCTAAGTTTCACATAGCCCTTGAGCACTGGTCAGCCTGGTGACTGTTTTTGAAGTCCGTTGATGTCACAGCACAAGCAAAGGTTTTACTTTGTGAAGATAATTAGTTTTAACCCTCCTGTTCGCACTGAGAAGCAGCTTGTGATTAAAAGTCCATTTACTTGACAAATCAAGGCAATTTATCCAATTACTTTGTATAAAAAGCATTTGAGAATTGATGTTCGTTGTTCAATACTATCAAGCAGGCGAATGGGTAGAGGAAATAAGAGGATTCATAGCTCTCCTATATTGTTGTAAAGAAAATAAAAGCGAAACGTAACCAATTCCTGAGTAATTATCCAAATTAAACGAAGACTCAACGAGTTTGTTCCTGTCGACGTTTTGCGTGCCGTAGACTACGCTATTTGCTGTAGGTCGTGAACCACTGGTATGCGCGTGGAGGTGGTTGAGGGGCAATTTCGGTAATTCGAATCATCATGTACCTTACGCGATGATTTCGCTACGGACCTGCTGCTTTTTTGTTACGACAAAGAACATGAATCTTTAGAATACGGTACTCGGTGAAAGCCTGTGCTCCAATCAATTGTTCTATTAAGATTGCTGCGCAGTTCCTCTTAGTGAGGCCCAGATCATGAAATGACAGCAAAACAACACCTTATAAATCGAAATATAGCCACCGGTGTTATTTGATGGAAAATGAGCCTGCATACCTAGAAATCATGGCCACTTCTGCGGTTGAACTGATAAGATCGCACTTGAGTGCCTTAGAAGGTTACCAACACGAATCTTACGTTCTCTGGTTCTTCTTTCGCGGTAGCGTCTTTCTGAAACCTCCATAACCGCTGCCGAAAGGGAAGACTCAGGCTTTTCTATCCCCGGGCTTACTGCTTACCGCTGGTTACAGGTATTCAGTCGACTAATTAAGTCACAGCTCACCAGCACAACCCACTGCAGTGCCACTCGGACTTCTCAGTTGACGGTGTTATTAGCTCGGCTGCCCTACGTGGGTCTTGTATTCAATTTTCAGCGATCCAGAAGATATCAATCAATAATGTGTCCAAGGTACGCGAAACACTAGCGGGTTGACCGATCTGACTAAGAAATTGCACGTTTGAATTTGCTGTAAAACGGGAGAAAACCTGAATAGCGGACACTTATCGGCAGATGTGAGTAGCGTCGTGCGACTGCTGACTTCCGCACGTGCCTGATTCACATGCTTACCGCTACAGAAGGACGATTATCAAGCGAGAAGGGGAAGTTAAGAGACAACAATGAAGAAGGACAGAAGGTGTCAGTAGTCGGACGCTCTCGGTTGTACACCCTGCTGTGTGCAGAGGAAAACCTACCCCTTTTGATGCCGCCACGTTAAATGAATGTACCTTTAGTTGCGTGCTTCGTATTTGTGTGGACTAGTATAGTACCAGGACACCAAAATGAGGAGGACGACGAGAACCCTCAACAGCCTGAATGTTAAGCAGTTGTCGTCGGCGTAAAACCACTACAGTAACCTACCTTTTAAGGACCAGTTTAGCACACCTGTTAAACTCCCAAACTGGAGGGTCAAGAGGATGTGTTTATTAAACCTCTATTTATTGGCCGACCTACTGGGAGACACTCTTTGGAAGTTGCATAGGCATCCTGCAGCTTGGCTAGATAAGTTGCTAAGATGCACAAACCGTCGCACTGCGATAAGGTCAATCCTTTTTGTGACGAAGTTACTGAAGGTTGCTGAGCTAACAATCTCATTATTGGAGGCCGTGCAGTGTGCATTACGCAGTGGTTCGATTGTCTTCCATTTAGGATCATGGTTAACCTGTGGTCGTCTGTATAAAATATTGCATGCTGCTGTTCACTTCATTGTCCTAAAACATTCGTTAATTGTTCATGTGGAATTAGCCACCATGTAGGCTCAAATTTAGGACATCACTTGGTCATACACTCACCTCAAAAGGCTGTCCTTGGATCACTCTGGTATACGGTATTTCATCTGTATCGCGGAGTATCTCATGAGTTGATGACGTGATCAGAAGTTTGTGATCAGCAGCTGGGATTGGCTCTATGGGGATATGCCAGGAAAGGGAAACCATTTAATTAAAGTCAATCTTTTCTATACTAGATTGCATTGGCACAAAGTTATTCTAGTGGGAATCGCGAAGAAATTAATTCGGATACGCTTTTGATATTGCAAAGCAGTTTCAGGAAAGAAGGTTTGGCAGCTAGCCCACACCACGGAATTCCATCTGGCTCAATGTTTTTACCTCACAAAAACCAGTTTGCGTAAAATGACGGGAGGTTCGAAATTCTCCAACTCATTCTTCTTCCTTCAAGTTAACTATTTTTAAAAAGATTTATGCCATATTGCTGGAGGGCGCGAAATGTTTCGGTTCGGTAACACAAACGCTATTGTAGTATTTAACCATCCAGAATGGACCCTAAGGGCTCAAATTTTTCTCTTAAGGGCGGGCCACTTGATTGCTCAATGGTCGGAAGTGCCATATGTTATGTCGTAATGGTGATTCATACATTCTTCGAGCCCATCCTTCTCCAGTTGTGCGTCGAAAGTGGGACCGTGCGCACTTCCAAATCACATGAGACACTGGTGCGATCTCACGCTCAAATACGCAGGCTATGGTGACGAGTCCATGTCCTGATCCTGAGTCCTCACGCTGACGAGCTGATCAGTTGATGTCCTGCCGAAGCGCGAAGCTCGATGTTGGGCGGCCGGAGAGTGGCGTGAAGCAGTGTAATTAGCTAAGTAGGCTCCGGGAGCTTGAGGGAATTGGGACTGATTTTATGCAATGTTTTTTATCAATTCACTTATTATGGTAAAACGTTTCAGGCGTATCAGCATGATCTTTAGACTGATGTAGATGTTGTTAGATAACCTTTCTTTGACCGACTGCTTATCCCACGTAGCTGGCGCGGTCTGATTTCCTTTGTCAGGCCTGATATTTTTGGGGGATGAGTTACTCGATCTTAGTGTTTTGGTGATCTGGCAGTTTCTCTGTAAAAGTGTTACGGAATGGCCAGATGTTCTTATTTGGGGTTAGGACGGAGTCATCGAACGATATTAAATTTCTACTAGATTTGCAGTCCTACAGAAGTTTTGTTTTGTTATATTTGATGTCGACATAACAGGTAGTGGTGGTCTCTTTATGTCGTCCCTTGTCCGCATGCCTATGGCAAACTGAGTAGCATTTGCACCTTCACTTACTCCGACGAAAAAATAATAAACAATTCTATGACTAACAGTGGCCCATGCATCATGAATAAATAACAATCTGTTGCAGGGGCTCGGATGGCTAACATTGCGGACTTACATTTCGGTGAACACGGTCCGGATTCAACTTGGCTGCCGGCACTGCTCCTGACATGCTCTACATATGTGGTTTCATTAGTAAAAATGTACAAGTAACTCTCCATACATAATGTAACAGAAGCTTTACTGTGTACTTTGCGTGTCAAATTTCCACTTGAAGCGTCGCAAAAAAGGGCTTGATACACTAAGTTGGGCGACTTTTTGTAGTTACTTATTGAACATTGCATTTTCAATAGTTGGGTGTTGCCTGGTGGGCGTTACTAGCATATCACGTGGGCATCAATGTTGTACCTACTTTTAGCAAATGCAGGGAACGGATATGAACATCTCATTTCGTACAATGTGTATGTAGTGACAAATGCTGCAAGCACAGCAAGACCTTTGCGCTATCGAAACCCCGAAACCCTCCTATAGGCTTCAAAGCACCGATTGTTCTCCTCCATCTTTTCATGGCTTGATGTGTATTTCTGTTCCTGCCTACAGAACAACAACCATAAGAGGTGATCTGTTTAGCCCCTTCCAAGTTATACATTTGTCTGTCACGTTACTATTTGGGTCACCGCATTGATGTGTTTCTAGTGATAATCTAATCTGGCCTACCCCATGGTATGCCAGATTCTTCGCATTGGTATTCGAAGAATGCAGCAGCGGTAAGAGTAAAAAGTTAACAGCTTTTGTCGATGCACGTTAGTTGACGTCTAAGGTGATTTTACGCGTGAAAGGGATGGGAATACTAAGGTCCTAATACGTGTAGCGCTGGAAACATTGCTTGGGTCTACCTCGAATAGCTGAAGATAGGGAAGGAAGTTTTTGAGGGCAACCAACCCGCACCACCAGATGATCTGCATCTCACACCAAGGGATAGTTAACGCACTTACAGTTGACAGAAGCATACAGGATGATGCCATAGAACCATGCCGATAATAAAAACTTAGAAAACCATGTAAAATTAACACGTACCTTTGGGCATCACATCAAGCGGGAATTGGATCTGCTTATACGCTGATGAATACGGATTGACGGCCTTACACGTATAGATACCTCCATGCTTGCGTGGGTCAAATTCCTCGATTCCATTGACTTTCCATATTATGGTGGCAGAACTTGGCTTCTGCTCAACATTTTCCTGTGAATGACAAAGAAGTGATCAGCTTACTTCAGAAGTAACCAACACATGGTTATTAGTCCACGCTGGCCATGAATGATGTGTCCCTGCATTTTTAATATTCTATTCTGCTAAGCCTGCTAACTCACTCAAATACTGACTGGTAATTCTCAAAATGCTCTTCAGCACAGCCATCATCAGAATCAATAGCAGTAAGAATAATGTGATTGACAGTGAGGCTTTTTATTCACTATCACTAACAGGGTGCAATGCTGCATTCAGAAAATCCCCCTTGAATTGGGGAACCTCCGAGAAGAGCAAGAAATTTGCTGATCCCGTTTATTTCTGGCTGAAAACAGATGGGTCTGGACTTACTGCACGACCTAGTAGACACGGTGGTCAGATTTCAAGCAGGAATCCCAACAATGACGCACCGCAGCCAACACAACAAAAAACGGAGGCACATCCATGCCCAAGCACACAGCACAGGCACGCGCACACCAGCACGATGATCACATCAGACTGCCAACCGATCTCAGGATCACACCAGTAAGAAAACATGATGTCAGACTCCCTTAACGCTGCACTTGGCCAGTATAAAGTTGATGGTCAAAAATTCTTGAGGATACCCACATTAAGTGAAGCGTAGAATTATGATATCCTATTCCACTACACTGGGTTTTGGCTTTAAACTTTCCATAGTACAGACCACATAGCTCTCTGTTTGTTTAATAAGTTCTGGGCCGAGTTTGACTCGGAACTCCTAATCAGACCCAGTAACTGCGTACTTTGACCGGTTCGGATGCACAAAATAATTTTTGGCTTGCCATTGGACCTAAGAGCCCTACAGTGTGGTGTTTCGAGTGTCAGTGGTAAATCAAAAGAAGCTGAGCGAATGAGCGAGTAATTGTCGGATGGACGAGCCTTGGAGGGAAAAATAAGGAGACAGTGGATGGAGCCACTACTTTGATGTAAGAGTGGTAGATACTTAAAGAATCCAGTAAATGCAACAAACGATCCCAAACGATCTCCAAAAGTGGTAAAAACGAGGAAATTCAGTGCGGGAGAGGACTCAATGAAAAATTTATAGTTCTTCAATAGTATTAAGTGTAAAAGAATAACTGCTCTTCCTCTTCAAGAAGAGATGGTATCGATCTTTGGGATATTTGGCACACCTTACTGAAAGTCAGCTATCGATGGTTTATTGGTTCCAAATCTGATATCTACGTCTTCTCAACAGTAATTATGAGGGTTTTTAGACGTATTGTAAAGAATGACTTTCTGATTTCTAAGTTAGGTATAGGACAATCGATATTTTTTAAAACTTTACCCGAGGTGAACCTGGCTAACGTGAGATAATTTGGAAGGATTGAAAACTGTTTGGCTATTCAGTGGTGGTCTGCAGAGCACATCATCCTGAGTTGAAGCTTTCGAAGATGGCTATATCTACCGAATAATCAACTTCACTGTACTGTGGGGATTCTATTCTTATTCTGAATAGCGACACTGCTTAAGTTTATCTTCCAATGAGTTAGATTACTCTGACTCGGGCAGTCTCTACTGCCTACAACAATATCCATATTGTAGCTTTCGAAAACTGGTTTCAAACATAACATATCAGCAACACAAAGTCGCGTGTTTGTGTATTGAAAACTGTTGGCTTTTTATTTTGATCGTCTCACTTGCAACTAATTCCTGTTTGTTAAAAAAACTTTAGTTTGGCTACAAGCCAGCATTTATTCTAAACTGGAAGCCAGTTATGGAAATTTTAAAGTCAAAACACAGTGTAGTGGAGTAAGATGTTATAATCCGACGTTTCGGTTGCCGTGACAAACCGTTCTCATGGATTCCGACAACCAATAGCCAAGTAGCCAATTATTTTGAGCACCACGTTATTTGTTCATTTCCAAGCGAAATTACTCCAATATATTGTGCAGTTTTAACTATATGAATGACACTGGAGAAGTAATAAACCACTACGGATTGGAAACGACAATGCAAAAAAGAGCAGTATTCATGAGGAAATGACCGAAAAAATGCTGAAAGGCTGCATTCGTTTGTTCCTATGTACTCGCCCTACCACTGCCCGTAGTAGCCATTCGTTCTGGATTCATTATCAGATACCAAGTAAATAAGTGTTGCACTACCAATAACATCGCATACCAGAAGGAACATAAGGATGATATGAACACAAATATATCGTTCTGTGGCAACTGATGTGAGTTTTTCTGTGGAACTAGCTGCGGGTGATTACCGATAAAGTTTTTAAACGTACGTCACGCCGTGTGCACTTCCTATTTGTCTTTGTGCCACTTTAATAAATCGTTAGTGAGACTTCATAAACGCTTGGTGGCTAAACTTCATTCTACTGCCACCGAAGAACGCACCGCAAAGGAGAACACGAATTTGGAAAGCACTGATATTGTACTGTTCCAGGAAAGGATCGGTGTGATTATAAATACCAATACAACGCACTAATGTATAGTAGCTTACCGGCACCATTGCATCTTCGTTTCGGATCCAAGATACTTCCGAAGGGTATTCCTTGTTTTCATCAACACATTCAGCTCTAGTTGGGTAGAACGGGAACGATGGTCTGCTCTCTGCTATGATGCGGAGCTTGGGGGTTCGGGATGCTGTTACATAAAAAGGAAATATAATCTTATTAGCTTCTTAGTGGGTAATATTTACGGTATACGGCTATTACCGAAAAACTGAGCCGTAATAATCGCTTTCATATAGTAATAAGCGGTTCAGCCAATGCATCAGTGAAGACTTTTGGGAAACCCGGAGATGACTGAATAAATGAGCTTAATAAAGCCGACATTAGATGGGACTTTGTACGGTAACCGTTTTTTCGATGTTTATCCGATTGTATACCATTCAGCTTACCGACATCACCAGCTAGTACCTCGAGAACAGCCCAGTCAGAAGAGGTGCTAACGTTGGACAGAGGGTCTGTAACTGTGCACCTAAATCTTCCAATCCATTCTGGAGGTCGCCTGAGGCCACCAACTACCAGTGAATTGTGGATTTCCTGTTTCAGTAACCAAGGTATGTCATGTGGTGATGGTCTTATTTTCAATTCTCCACCGTCAGGAATGTACTCAGGTCGAACTTCAGTTTCCCAGGATATTTGTACATTTTCCACTGTCCGGTTGTGCCATTTATCTGGTTCAAGAAGAAAGAGAGAGAGAGAGAGAGAACGATGGTCCTTGATGGCTGATACAATAGCATCGATTATAGATTAGAGCAGATATAAAGATAAGGCCCATTTGTGACAAGGCGGAAGAAAATTCAGCTTTGCCGTATTTCCTACTTTGTTGACTGGCTAACGACTGACTCGACAGCCAATGGAATGAATTTTGTGCACTCAAACACAGGTTGTTGGGCTGAGATGTATACCAACTGCAAGCGCTCAGAGGGGGAAACAGGGCTAAGAAGTACAGCCACCGGCACATTCTATTCGGAAGTATTTAGCGTCATTGTGGAATGGGTGATACTGAACCCACTGATGAGGAGAGAAAGGTAGGTAAAATGCTTCACACAGAGTACTCCCCCCAAAAGAGACCACTCATGGAGAACGGCTCAAGTTTTCGTAGTTGGAGCGTAGTTCCCCTTACGAAAAACCCTTTTTATCGAACGTAGAGCGACTATTGCCCTTTAGACAGCAGTACAATGAAGAACTCATTGCCATCATCATTGTTGACAGTATACACTGAAGCAGTGCGGCTAATGAAATGATTCTGTGACCCTCCATTTAATCCCTAAAGAGGAATTCCTCCATCTGGTCCACCGCCGTTACTGTCCAAAAAGTTCACTGTCAGGGCAGAATATGTAACCACGGCGTCCGAAACACTACTGTTGTAAAAACACCATCCCAGAAGAAACTATAAAACGCTTCTGAGCCCACCCCTATACGTGTTCTAGTTATAAATCCGTTTACTGTCACTAAAACAACTGCTGAATTCACTGCACTTTTAAGTACATCTTTCCGGTGTGAGGGTTGTATGTCGTGTGGCAGTGGTAGTACTGTAATTATGTCTAGCTCGATTGGCTTAAAGCAACGCCGCATGTTGTAACTTGTGTACGCAAACCCACACACAGATGCGCTCGCACCATCATACAAAGGTGATGGACACAAGCCACGCGAGCTTCGTCGTATGGGGAGCATCACCATAAGGAACAACCGCCAAAATGAGGCGTCGGTCAAACCGATCACATCGCTCAAGGGTGAACACGTTCACTGTTCAGACGTGAAAATTCACGCACCCAGCATACATTGGTGGAGCAGTGGTAACATGCTCACCTCGCATGTCAGATGTCCGGAGTTCGAACCCTTGCAACTACATGCACCGCAGAGCTCCAACAAGAGGAGAACACAAGCCCGGTTGTTTTCCACGTTTGGTGTGAACTCACCGGAATAATTGCGCCAGGACAGGAGGATAGATGTTCTACCTATTTCGCAACCACCAACAACTAAAAAAATGATGGCGGTTTACGTTTGCTGAAATTGATTATCCTAGGTTAGAGGAAATTAACGTAACCAATAAACATATTATGCCCAATAGAACCGTGGTTTCCATCATGGGCCAACCGGTAAAAGATCTCCGGCAAATAAAGTATCATGGAAGAGAAGTCCCTCAATTCACTTTTTCGGGTCTACTCGCACAGCCTAGAGAACTCCAACTCCAGCCCAATGGACTCTTCTGATGAGTGACCTCTTCTGAGACAACCCTGTATTTTTTTGAACAACGGCTTGCATCTTTCTGGGTAGAGCGCCCGCATTAGAGACTAAATTTAAGGTGCCTTTTCATACTGTTCCTACCACTGAGTGGACCACCTGAAGGGACCTACCAAAGTTGGTCTCTTCCGCCATGCTGTAAGGTGATATGATTGAAAAGTTGTCCCCCGTTTATTCGAAATGTTCGAATACTGATTTTCAGTTCAGTCTGGCGTGCTGGTGTGCAAATGAAAAAAAGCCCATCCTCACTGTAGCAGAGGAAGCTCTCCTACTGGGGTCGATGTTGTATTCTCAGCTGCTGGTTAGACTTAAAAAATGTGTCCATCTGTAGTGTGTGGACATATATTCAACTATGGCCACCCAAAATTTGTATTTTTGTCCCTGACTGCTGTTGCTGTTCGAATGATTATATCTACATATTCAGTTATAATCGTCCTCACAGCTCTTTCTGATTGACTACAGACTCCTGGTGTTGCGAACCCATCACAGCGATAAGTTCATACCATATTTGCCGGTGTGCCTCTGGCAAACGAAATCACCCATTTTGTATTGAAATAAACCAAAGTGGGCTGTTTTGAGGGCTGATCCCTAGTAAGGATGGTCGTTCCAGAGAAGTGCTAAGAAAAGGCCAGTCTCGGTTGATCACCTGGGACAAACTCTAGAGGGCTAAGTCAAAAGCGGTCTCTTCCTACTGTGTGGTCCCTTTTGAGGGTTCCTTGTAGGAGAGGATAGCCATATCATCAAGATACTTTTCGTATGGGATGCTGGAGGGAAATTTTTGTTTAGTCTCTTGAAGTCTTTATTAATGTTTTGAACCAGCTCAAGCGATATCAATTCCCGTTGGTTCATTTAAGTGATCTGTGAGAGTGACCACTGAAGCACTGTCTTGCAAATGAAAAAAACTTGAGCGTTGAGGCATCTAATTATATTTGAAATAACCTTCCGTATTAGGCGGTTCGCCAGCTACGTACTCCGATCTCAGTATGAGAAAGCCCAGTGTTTGAGGATTAGAGATTTTGGGCGCGGTCCTACAAAAGTATCGGATCTCGGCCAAATTTCACAGGACCTCACCGAAGTGGTCTGCAGTCTTGGGAGGGAGGGCGCTTATTGGACAGACTAATGCATTTGATTGCAACTCGTTCTTTTATTTAGATCATATGTACGCTTAACTCCATCAAAGCAAGTGAGATGAAGGATAGTGGGCCCTGAGCCTTGTCACGTAGGACCTTGAGATGGAAATGGGTACCTCCTTCGCCGAGTTCTTTACTTCCCTTGCAAAGTCCACACCTATTCCGTTACTCAGGCGAGACCACTTGACTCTCCGGTCAAAACCGAATTGATGAGCAAATGAGAGTAGTTAGTAAACAAATCCTTTTTAATCAGAGTCTAAGTGGCTCGCTTGATACCACGATATCATCTTCTCCGAACATGGCAAGCAAGGAGTGATCAGAGGACTGGATCAATGAAATTGTAATGACCTGGGGAGACTTTCTTCGACAACACACCCTAATAGAACATTCCAAAATCAGAGTTGAATGAGTGAATTTCACTCTTGCATTGCTTAATTCAATGGCCATGAGTTCTCTACACTCAATACCGACTGAATTTCTCTGAGCTCTACTTTAACGGCTGCTGGTCATGGAACTTGGAGAAGATAGGTAGATTTAGTTTAATGTTGGCCACATGTCTGTAAGGCGAAAATGTGTCTCTGGCATCGCCCGCAATAAATTCGATTTCCAAGTATTTATGCAAAAAAGAAAGGTCAACGGTGAATTATGTAGGATAAGATGCTCCTTGATAATGGGTACTCTTGCCTACCTGTAGCTGTACAATAGAGCCTGATTGTCCCAGCTTCAGGTCCGACTACGACACCAGGTCTGGCTAGTGGCTGTATCTCTGCCAGTAGTTTCGGACTGCGTATCCACAGCTCAACCGAAGGCGAAGGGTGATATGCTTGAAGTGCGCTGGTTGCATCGACCGGGCGTGCAACGCAGAAGATTTGTGCTCCCGTGGACCGTTTGGTTAATCCACTAAACCGAAGTTTTGATCCATTGTCCTCTAGTTGGACGTTTTGCGCAAGTTTGGATTTGGAAACAGCATGACGTCTGCCATTGGGGTATTGTACAAACCAGTCAATCCGCTGAATAGCAACAGGTACGCCACGCACTTCTGCATGAAAGGAAAGGGCGTCAATCTTATGTGAACACTAGAAACCCAAAAAGGAGTCATCCATGACCACTAAAAACCTGCTGGTAAGCGAAACATATCTACGTGATGAATGTATTTCATGTAGTCTGAAAACGTCTGCTTACGTTTGACTTCGCACTGCAAATCCAGGTCACCTCCAGTGGTCCCGATGATGCGATCCCCGACCATATATTCACTTGTCACTTTCACTTCGTACGCTCTTTCGGTTTTGGAGATTACTAAAATAAAAGGAATTAGCGGAGTATGTAAACAACGGGTGAGAGCTCGGTTTCAACAGTCGTTATTTTTATTATTATTTACATCCTAGTTAGGCTAGCATGAAACGTCCGAGGACTATGTGACCCGAAAATCGATAAACAGAGTGAAACTAGCCTCTACTTTCAGAAAAAAAAACTCTCACTGTTGCAGACCGAAGCTTGAACAAATTCTCTTGAACCCTGTCAAAACAAAGCAGTAGACTCTACTTTGATTATGTCATGTGGACATGACAAAATGGCACCAAAAACTTCCCTGTTCCTGGTAGGTAAGCTATGCATGTTATGTCGATTATTTACTGAAAAGCAAATATCGATCCTATATAATTTTGGGGAATTTCTAATAGAAGTCAGTCGTTCCCTGAATAATTAATGAGAGTGAATCAACCGCTATGAGCTTCTCGGTGAGTTAAAATTCATGATTATTCGAACTGTTTCAAATGATGATTAGAACAAAGCAGTGATAACAACAGGGTTGCAGGATGAGTTAATTTCATACACTCTTCCATCACTAAATATGTAAAACAGTATAAGATGCATAATACAACACAGCTTACAACATTTACATGGTTCCAAACCAAACTGACCGATCAATAAAACCTGGGCAGTCTCTGGGTGACCCTTAGACCTTTCCGAGCTCAGAGAATATGCTTTAAGACATTAAGCAATATGACCTCAGGGAACTTCAACTTCTGTGGCCGTCTACTTCATGTTAAGACCTGGAACGACGAGTTAAGTTCGGCCGTGTGACCTGTGTCGTTTAGACGCCTAGCGACCGGGGATCTGACCCTGGATTCGATCAGCGTTGGGTTAGGGACAGCTGACGTGGTACAGAAGTTTTAAGTGCTTGTTCCAAATAAGGTGAACAAAAGTCCCTGTCGAGGTGTTTTTCGACGTTGCATGAAGCTGGTTTTGAAAATAGTTAGTTCCTGGAGATGTTGCGAAATATGGGTAACTCAAGTTCGCTGCTTGGTCGTTCCAGTGCAAGTCAGATTCATCGCGCACCAGGCACTCTCCATTTTGAATGTTTCGACGCCTTACCAAAAACAAATGTCGCTAAAATATTTATTCTGGTTAAGATCTACTGATCTAACAACACTATTGGTTCCCCATTTTGATTTGCTCTCGCAGCTTTAAATTTACTTACCTTTGAGTTCCACCACCTTTTCTTTATCGACAGTCTTGCAGGACACGGTCTTCCCGTCAAGATCCAGATTAGCTTCGCCGATCTCAACAAGTGACGAGTATGGCCTGTGTGTGAAACGCATGTTGGCGTTCACTTCGGAGGAGTCACTACCCCAACCCAGGAAATCAGATGCAGGTCTTGCATCGTAATGACAGTAGAGCTAAAGTATAAGCAGGGAAAATATCAATTCAAGTTTTGATGCCAAAGCCACATTTCAAGTTAGGCTGATACAAAAGAAGCGTTAAATCCGGGTGAAAAGTGAAATCGAGCTTAACATGCAACTTCGAAAATCAATATTTAACCTCCACAGCCCGCTCAAGGTGTCAGAAGGACCGTACACTGATCCGTCGTTCTATGGTTCACACTTATCACACGCAAAGGAACTGTAGCCTTGAACGAACGTGAAGCACCAAAATTCCTCTAGCGAACCACAGACTGCAGGGCAGGAAAGAGGTAGAATGAGGTGTCGCACGGAACTAAAGGTCCTAATGTTCATTAATGACCGCGTGCAACTACACGCAGCACTGAAAAACACTATATGTGAAAACCTGCAAAAATCTCTTCACTTTCGTTCATTGGTAATATCCTGCTCATGAACCCAAATCTAGCGTCACTTTGATCTACTCCTTTAGGATAGTTGATGCGAGATATTTAGATCCGGTGTCCGCTCAGATTTGCGAAACAGCCGCAAGAACGTACCCGCAATCGGTCACCTTCCGTAACTTCGACAGATGAGCGTCCATCCACTTCCTGACTCACAAACGTGTCCGGCGAATATATGTAGATCCTTGAAAACGGATCTTCCGGAACTGAAACATAAAAAAATCTGCAATGAACTTAAATTGATCTTTAAATCAATTATTTTGTAGAGTGGCAACAGGCACTGTAACGCATAAGTTCACTCGAGCCAGTCCAGACAATTTTTCCAGGGAGGTAGATTTTCTGATTTTCTGATAACAGAAAAAGTAACGCAATAAAATGGTATATAGTGGATGGGTAGTTTCGTAACGTTGAAAATGCGAAGCCACAGTGGATGAATTATTGTCGTTACTAACTGATGTCCCCACTTTAGTACCTAAGTGTCGCAAAAAGACTCACCAACAAGGAACACAACACTTTTATTGCGAGCAAGCGAGTGCCAAAATTACTGGGGGCGTCGCGGTGTTTAAAGCGCACTTTTGGCCTTCAATCCAGGCTGACCGATCGGCTTGGATGAACGCTGTCGGTTGTTGCTTCTATGACACCTGAACACGCCGTTGCTGAGCTGATTGACTGCTGCAGCATCCAATGGGCAGTTGGCTTTTCCGATCCTGTCAACTGCGATTTTGGTGGGGTTACAAGGGTCTCAGTAGGATTCGGGATTAATTCCAAGAATCTGGCCTCCCTGAGAGCCGTCATTGGAAAGACGCCAAGGTGTGCACACAGACCATCCGCTTATCGAACGGGTAAGCTGCCATATGAACTACCGCGGTTACCTGCTGTACATCACAATGTACAAGTGAATTTCACAAGCAACTTGACGTAACTCTGCCCCATAAATCATCAGCGCCATTGGTAAGCCAAATGTTTAGATACATAGGGCCCACTGATTCCAGCTGGTGTACAGTAGAAGGGGCTTGTGATGAATTTTGAAGGCACACGTGGCGTGAATAAAAAAACAATGTCACTGGGTTCCGAACAGGAGGATTTCTGTCGGGAGAGATCACCTCCCAGAGGAGGCCACTTCGGCAGATCCCAAGAGTTCGTCTTTCCAGAGTAAGTATCATGCATAAGCGGCCGGGTGCGCCAGACTAATAGTCAATACTTTGAAACCCACTTCACGGTAAACCAAACTATTGATATAGCATTTCCTTTTACGCGTATTCAAAAAGAGACCATGCCATTTGTTAAAAATCCTGACAAGAAGAAAGTAGACTTCGGAATAAAAAAGTTCGGTTCGTTTTTCTCTCATCTAGCATGTGATACGAATTAAATTTACTGATTTGATCAGATTGAAGCAAAGCGGCTGGGTACAGGAGGGTTTTATACTTAACGAGTCACTTGGGGTGCGGAAACTTTGGGAAGAATGTGAAACAGCAAAAACTACTCCCGGTAATCAGGGTCACAACCACCACAACGTTCGGGGCACGTAATTCAAAAGGGTCTGGATCTAGGTAATGCACCACTCATAAGGTTGCTGGATCTAGATTGAGAAACGTGTCTTCGCCTATAATACCATGCACAGTATGGCGTCACCAGGTCGGTTGGCGCTGGAGACAGAAAAAACTTGATTTCAAGCGTAAAGGCAGTGGATATTGACCTTGATTACGCACCGTTCTCGGAATCTACCAATGGATACAGAAATGGCATCACTCTACTTCAATTCGTTAGAGATCTTCCTGCATGGAGGACAATGATCCGGGACATGACTGGACCTATCCTCACACACAAAACCGCCACCGCAATTTGAGATGGATTAAAGTAGCTTGAAGTGAAGCAGCGTAAGGTAAAGTAAGGACCAAGACCATGTGCCTGAATCTGAGCTGGCTTTTGACTTTGTCCTGTTAAGCAAACATGCAAGAAATCCCTTTCCGTTCATTGGATGAGCCCATTATGAGAGAACGGCATCTGAGAACACCACATCCAGTTAAGTTTTAAGCCCTTGGCTTGTTGATCCTCACGTTTTCAGTGAAACTGATAACTGGGTGAGACCATGAATCAGACTGTTCACGAGTATCCAGATTGCTTGATTAACTCAGCAGCGGATAAAAGCAGATATCACACTTATAGATATATACATCCCTAATTCCGCTTTGGAAGACATAACAGGCTTGATTATGTATCTGGCTGCACACGGAAAGGAACTCACTTCACATTAATCAAAAGATATCGTTCATTGTATCTGTCCTACTTTTCATCTTAACCAAATACATTAGTCATCTTCGCTCTTTTTTAATGTTTCGTAATTTGCGTTCTCCCATCACAGTCAACCCAGTATAGTGTTAACAGTTCCCTTAAATGAATGGCACATTCAGTGAGTAATAGCGTTTACCATTTGTGAAACCTCAATGGAAAAATTAGAGCCAACAGTCATGTCCTTCCTTAGGAGATGCAACAAACAATTTACTGTACGAATTTACAATTTACTGACCAACTGTACTGTACGCCCTCTGAAGAAGGATGTTGCTATCAACCATTACATTTTCTAACAATAAATGAATATCAAACCTTTCACGGGAACTTTTTCATCCGGGATTTGAACAGTCCTCGTTCCGCTCGCCTCCGTATTATTCACAAAGCAGGTATATCCACCAGAATCGCTAAATGGATCGAAATTGCCGATACGCTGCCAGTCTAGCTCCACCTTCACTTTTGACAAGCCATGAGGGTCTTGCTCTCGTCCCAAAGGGGAGGTAACCAACGCTTCCTGTGTGACGGATGAAAGATAGCACGTATGCTTATAAATGAGGTTCTCTTGTAAGCACTGCATTTGTTTTTCACAAACCTGGTGTTGCTGGACTAAAATGATGGTTGTTAGAATGGCAGTGCGGTGCTCTCTTTAGTCCGAAATGTTTTTTATCAATGAAGTTATTGGAAAACTGATTGAACGAGTAGGAACTCGTATGTCTGGTTGAAAACTTGCCCCCTTAACTTCATGCTGGGTGAAATAAACAAAACGCTTATAAAGACTTCCGGATGGATTCATTGAACTAGATACGAAGAATTTTTGTTCGAAACGAGCACGACTAGGTACTACGTCCACTGAAGGAAGCACAAAGTTTGAACTATTTCAGGGAGCTCGTTTAGTGGCGATCAAATAACCCGTGGTCGGGTTTGCGTGCTCTCAAACAGCTCCAATAAGGAAAAAATGCAAATAACAGTTCCGCTTGAGTTGCACGCGATAAACCTGACTCAGCGCATTCTTATGGGAGATGAAATCCACATAACTATGAAATAATCAGATATCACAACCATACTCACTTTGAGCTTATCCGGACCCATAGCATCTGAAGCGATTTCGACGTCAGAGGGCCTACTTGGATTCAGATCATAACAGACAAGCCGTGTGGGGAACGTTGAGTTAGGATTTTCATAATATGTCTCAAAAACAATCCTCGGATCATCGGAAGCTGAAATGACATGAGATAATCAAACAATGGAACAGGAGTAATCAAAATCGAAAGGTAGGGTTTAAGGAGTCAAATCATGTGTCATGAAAATGGTAAGTTATCCACCCAGTATCCAGACTTAGAAGAAGCCGTCAGAACCAGTGCTCCCTCCCGGAGATTTTGTATTGTACCTTCGCCATCAGTGGTTTAACATCTCAGTTTTCTCTTGAAGGCATACCAAGGCATAACCAGTAGAGCATAAGAGAGTTGCTTCTTCTTACTTGATTTTAGTAAGGCTGCATGCTTTCTTTTTCAAACGAGAGAGAGCAGTAAATTCCTTATGCTTCAGTCAGATTTTACACATATCCACAGCCAACATAGTATCAAAGACCTAATAAAACTAGATGTCCGCAGTCCAGTCCTCCAAGGAAGCATCCAAAAAATACGTACGATGTAAGTAACTTTCGAAAGCTTACAAAACGAATGATTTTACAAGGTTGCAAAGGAACAATTTTTTTGAATCTGTGTGCAGTATCGGACTACCTGGAAGAGTTCGAGGCCGAACTCTAAGTTTGGTGTTACTGCATTCCGTCGTATGTGATGTTCAAATCTTGAAACGGCGTAATTTTCAAAGCTTTTGGGCACAGAATAAGACGGTGGACAGAGCTTAGACGTTGCGCAGCCCTTCGTTGAACTCCGGTTATGAAAATTTGCATTGTATCGAGATCATGTGAGGACTTTATCTAAAATCATTCTATGGCTGAGAACGTACCAGTTGAACCTAAAGTTTGGGGTGTGCCAGTTAAACTAAACATAGTTTCAGTCACGACACCAGCGTTTTCTAGGTCCAGAAAAAATGAAAGGCAATTGGCGAGAAATTAGGCACTAGGTGTTTACTAATACTGTGGGATTTCGATCAGTTGGTTTAGGAACAAGCAAGCCTAAGTTAAATCTGCGTTTATTTTTCAGTCACCTGGTCGATTTACTATTTAAAAAAAACTTGTTTGAAGTCGTAGGAACAAAGCTCAAAGTTCGCGTTCATTAAGCAGGGATTATGGAACCTCGGAATTCCTTGTGAAACATGTGTACGTTCTATGTGTTCCCTACTGTTTTGAAGCACATTTCGAAAAAAATTGGGTGCGCTTCTTCGTGTGTCTAAGCAAACAAGACGGTTTTACTGGTTTATTTCAAATGAGCTGTATTTTCTGCCCGAGATAGCTCAGTGGTAAAGGAGCTAAAGTGCTGACCGGAAGGCCCGTGGTATCTCGACTGCTCCTGTCTAGTCTTGGCCAACCTGGCAGTAGTTCAGCCATCGTGCTTCCTTCTGGTGGCATGCAGCTATGCGTCGCAAAAGTGCAACATCTGGATGATTTGCTGTCCAGAGGACAACAAGAGAAAGAACTAGACAGAGTATCAGGAGTGAAACCCTCATTTGCCCAAGAGTTCCTAAAAAGGACCTAAAAAGTAATGTCATCCCAAAGGGTGTCTTTCCAGCGTCATCCGCCAGACACAGCAACTTACAACAGACTGACCAAATGAGAGTTCCAAGGACACAAGTGATTCGTATCCACCGTGTATACCTAACTTCCAAAACCCCATTATTTTTCATCAACATCTCTTAAAAGGCAAAACCCACATGAATGCTGACAATATAGTAGTGACTAGTGAAAAGACTAGGATAAACCTTTGTATTTTTCCATAGTGGAAACTGACTTCGGTGCTCCCGGACAAAGTGGCTGAATGGATACGCACTGTCAGGAATGGGTAGCCTATGTCATTTGTTATAGCTAAGATAATTAACTGGGTTCAGTAGACTTGCACGCAACACGATCAAGGCTCAACAAGATTCCAGCTCAAACGTCCAGCAAGTACTGTGCGAAGACTCACAATCGCCCGCAGTCCTCCGTGTAGCCGTGTGACCGTTTAGGAGATAATGCGCATTTATGTGCAGAAATCCCCTAGTGCAACACATTTTTGCAAATACATTGCGAACAAGAAAAATATACAAGGATTTACATTGGACTGGACTTTTTTTACACCATCTATTCATTCTAATAAACTCTCATTAACGAGGTATTTCGCAGCAAATCCCAACTTGTAAACTTGTAACCACAGATGCTTCAGCTTCTTCGTAACCCTTTTGATAAGACGATGAATTGAAGAATTGCGCAACCCAATATTATTTTACCAAAAAGTTCATCTTTCAAGTGACTTACTGATATTGTACTTTATTTCTCCAAACAGTTTGCTCCAAGGGACAGGAGTGCACTGGAATCTGAGATATATCCCACTCGTTAGTGGATATTCGACGCGGAAACTGCTTGGCGACAACCTCTGAACTGTGACAAAAAAGACAGGAGAAAAAGTGTAAATATGACACGGATGTCATGACAAGAGGTGAGCTCAGTTTCACTAATGCTGATAATTAGTCAATCAACGGATAACAGATTTTCTAGTCCAAACTCATCGCTGGTACCCATATACGGGTAAAAACGTTACCTTCCGGACTGATGGCAATTTACTATCTATGAGAATGGAGATTAGTTAAGAGTCTGAATTTGTTTGGACTAACCGATGAGCGTCAAACTCACTGATGACCAGTTATTGTCTCGAAATGATGTTATTCGCTAGAGTATCAAAGACAAAAGTAAGGAGCGATCGACACCCTTGATAAGTGAGCTAGTTGTGGTAAAACCATTGTGACAACTCAGCACAAATCCACAACCTGCCAGAAGTTTGTAAATACCAGTGCAACGAGTACTGGAAAGGTTCAGAGGCAAAGAGAATGACTTTTCTACACAACCAACTGCACCTTTGAATTCGCAGTAAGCTTCCTGTGAAAACGATGTAGCGTTAGGATATGACATGTTTACCTTATATTTTGTATCATCCATGCCTGCTGGAGTTAGATGTTCGCCCCATGTGAAGAAATGGAACATACAGTTCAAGCAAGGTGTTGTATGAGGCCAATAAAAACACGCTACAAAGTGTCACTTGTGGGTGGTGTCGATGATTTTCGTAGAATGGCAGTTGTCTTGACGAAGTGATATTAAGATCAGTTTCCTGAGAAAAAACATGCCACTCATGAGAAAACTTCCATTTTCTCTGACGTTTTTTCTAGATAATGTCCATATCTGAGGAAACGACCAGAGCCCGCTTAGTGTCTGGCAATGAATTCGTTTCGTTCATGTTGGCTGCATGAGCTTTGCTACGGGACAAGGTGATTAACAAATATTCTGCAGATTGCATTATAACTAACCTTTGTGCGTGACATCGGTCACAGTTTTCTTCTGATAATCAATCAACATCCACTTTGGTTCTTCGCAGTACTCCGCCTCTGGAGTGAACCCTTGAACAACAAAGTCCCAAACTGGTGTAGTGACATCATCGTCGGTCGGCTGTGGTAAATCAGCAGCTGTTCCCGGAGCTAAATGAGTTGTCTTGCCCGGATTTAGTGGTTGCACACGGATGGTGACATTGAACCGTTTCAGTTCTTTACCATCATCATCTCTGTATACCACTCCTTCATAGACGCCTTCATGCTGTTCTGCTGCGGCCCAAATTACCAAGTCGTTGCCATCCTGAATCATTCCTTCAGGAAACCGTGAAGGGATCACATCGGATGGTTCCGGTTTGTCGGGAATATCGCTCAATCGCTTCCAATCAACTCTGATTTTGGATTTTCCAGGTTTCTTGAGAACCCGAAGCGTTTCGGGCTGCATAAATGGAATTTCTACAGTCGATGGTGGTGCTGTAATATCATTGCTTTTCACTACAACAGTGATGAAGAAAAACAGAATCAGAAAAGTGTCTATACCATGTTGCCAGGATCATTAATTTCATATATTAGAACAGAATGGCGAAGGAATATTTTAGGACGGATAATGAGTGAATCAGCACCTGGGAATTCATAAAACCTAATGATCTGTGGGCCGTCTGGTTAATTATCGCGAATCGTTGATGACTGTCAGAGAATAAGTGACAATAATCAGAGCGTCCTGCTGATGAGTGGTGGTCACTTCGTGACGGCAAGTGTGCTCCACAAAGCTTTTCAGGAAGTCATTAGTTACAGCATGATGAAACCTTAGACCTTGGTTTCACATCCTAGTGGTCACGGTCTCCAAATTCGAGAACCACATCCATTTACTGGGTCCCTCGCTGGACAAAAATCGAAGAGGACATTAGTTGGTTTCATTCAATATTGTGACTAGAAGTGCTCATGAAGAAAAGCAGATGAAAGTCTTGAACGGTGACCCAACTACAGCAACTTGTGTATACATTAGGGTCATCCGACATAAGGGTCGTCTTATGGTCCCAAGAAATCTGAATACTGATGCTTATTTCTTACGGGTATCGAGAATGGATTCAGACTCCAAAGGTACTATGGCCATAAGAACCTTCGTTACTTCGGGTCGTTTTCTCCAATGCTGTAGGATCAGAGCACAATCATTGCTTGTGCAGCTATCACGACTAGTGAGCCGGTCAAAAAACTCAATTTCTTTACTGCGAAGTTCCAAAGAAACACAAGAGGATGGAAAATCGCGAAGAATAGCGTTGCACGCTGAAGCTACAAAATGCACGCCGAAGCACGGGACTACCTCCGATACCCTGTTTAGAGTAATTGGTGCGAAAAAAATCTTGGAACAATAAAATGATGCGGTCCGCATAATTCAAAACAACTAATCTCTATCCAGACATGAACCTGATGTCTAGATTCATGACATATTTGGGTGTGTATTCCATGATAAAGTCGACAACAAAGTTGAAGAAAACAGGGGAGAGGACAACCCTGACGAGCTTTACTAGTTTCGAGGATGTTTTTGGACAAATTACTGTATACTCTAATGCGATCGGTGATGTGAAAATTAATGGCACTCGGAATTTTTTTTCCAAAATATCAAGAGTATCCCAGGATTATACAGAAACTAGAATTTAGAATCGCCCCGGAGATTCATGTGATGTGCACTGCTGATAACTCCTAAAAAAGACAAAACAGCTGTACATTGCTACTCGGTTTTCTGGCACAGAGTGCATTCATTTTCAGGACGGAATATTGATTGAAATTTCCAAATCTGATACTATCAAGAAAGTGTTTAGAAGATCCTGTCAAACTTCGGAGCCAAAGGCGCTTTTAAAATTCCAGGAGAGCTGTGTTTGTTGGTCGACTGTATGCGTGGCGCTGCTCAAGTACCTGCCCTAATGTTAAGGTGTTGTCAATGCAGCTCACTGAAGGCCGAAATCATGCTTGGTACTTTTGGACGTGCGTCTTACACACCGCAGTTGGGCATCGTAATATAAGGGAGGTCAATAGGCGTGAGACTTGTAGGCCTACGTTTGAAACAGCTGCTATGGATATCGTTTTTGAACACGGGTTCAATCTCCAACTGGCCCCAATGCTTTTTAACACGTTTCTGTTCCCAAATAGGTAAAAACAACCTGGTCAAGACAGAACACAAAGACCCCTTCCACCTTTGAAAGATGCTGAGGAAAACTCATCTGGCCTTAAGGCGGAAAAGCACACTAGCCCTTCAGTGAATGATGCGGAGATATCTAAATCCACAGACCACTGCTCCAAACGAGTGGGTCGTATAGGGGAAGAAGGTCAACTAAAAAGTTGTTGAAAATTTCTCTCCGTGATCTGGACGACGGTCCTTATTGTAGATCATATTGCCACTATTATCATCGATCAACTCATAGCGAAATAATCTCATTTGCATACCAGATTGTTTTTCACAGGAGAGCCAACTGAATTTATCGTTTATGATGTTCTTCTTTGTTCTTCAGTTGGGTCTCCCGCGAAAATCAAATTGGTATGCAAATGAGTGTATTTCGCCAACTTCGTGCAATTTGGGTTCACGTAGAACATAATGTTGATGGGAACTCGGAAACTGCGTCTACCTGATGAGCCTCAGGAAGGGCTAAACTGGTCGTGGACTGTCGAAGAGTTTTCAGCAATCTTGTGCTTAGCGTGGTACGTCTATACAACTTTAGGTTCTGTTTTGCGGACTAGGTGGAACAGCTTCTTAACCGCACGGGCCTCCACTACGCCTCTCTGTCCACACACAGGCTTCGTTCGCGCTGTAGTCTGATGGATTGTCTGGCCGGAACCCACTGTGACCCCGAAGGAATACTGTCTCGGATCATGGAGTGACAGGAACCGTTCTGAGATCCAGTGGTTTCCGTGTACACGATCGGAACCACAGACGTCACTGTGGTCGTAGTTACCTTATCACAGTTATGGTCAATATCCTCCTAGGAAGTCGCTTGTAATACACTGCTTAGTAAACTTTGACATGTTTGATCAGCTTGTGGCTCGCAAGATTGTTCTGCTGTCAAATGGGGAACTCACTTCCTGGGTTTGCCGAGGAAAGTTCATGATAATCCACACAGTACAAGAGCTTGACCTGAATCAACTTGTATCCCAACATGATTGGTAGCTGATGGCCCCGTTCCATTTGAATCCAAGGTTGCTCAGTAGCAAGGAAACGCCTGGTAGGGCAACGGCGCTCACTGCGTCTAAACTGGTTTTTTTTTTCTTCCAGACTAAACATAGGACAAACGTGTGTCTCTGAAGAACCGAGGCATTGAAATCTCCTGCTATTTTTGGCTGTATCTGAACGATTTGTGGCTAACAAGTGTGTGGTAAGATCTCGATAGGTGTATTTAGATAAATAAGAGCCGCAGTTAGTGCACAAATGGGGACGACAAAGCGAAAACTTTCTGTATTCCGACCTACGAGATAATTTATGGAAGTGGAAAGTCTGCCGCTACAGATTAGACCGATTACAGCTATAGCAACACCAGTAAAACCACCTGAAGTGTTACTCGAAGTTTGCAGTCGATAGCGTCCACGTTGGAAGAGGGAGTGCTGTAAGCTCGACTAGCGTACGTGGGTCTTGTATTTAGGTTTCTGAGAGTCAGAAAACGTCGGTCGATAATTTGCCCAGAGTACGCGCTGTCCCCACTCCAGTGCCTAGTGACGGACCGACAAGGAACACAACAGCTTTATTGCTAACAAAAGATTGCGTGCAAGTACAACGGACTTGCATTGTATTTTTAAGGACACTAGTTAGCCTTGATCCAAGGCTGTCTCACGCTAGATTTTTAGGGCACTGTCTGACCATGATCCAAGGCTGTCTGATCGGCGCTCAGTGGAGTTTGAGGGTCTCAGTAGGTTTCAGGTATTCTGGGATAATCTTCAGGAATCTGACCTTCCTGACAAGAAGCTGGTTGGCTGAGCTGCCTAACAGCTCGCACGTTAAAGGTTGCAGTAATGACTGGAGAACGAGGTCTGAATAGCGGAGGCGTATCGGTGGATGTGTGTAGCGGCATACGATTAGTGACTTTCCTACATGTTTGACTAACTTGCCTACAGATGGAATCTACAGAAGAACGATTATCAAGCGGGATAGGGGGAGTTAAGAGACAAAAATGAGCAAAAAAGACGGGAGATATCACTGGTCTCTTGCTTTTCCTTTACGTCCTCTTGTGTGCAGCGAAAAAATCTACCCGTCTAATGTCCTTGTTTGACGGCCAATGAGGCCTGAAGCAAGGCTCACGACTGTGCGTGGTTGAGGTACTGCCAGGCCGCCAAGACCTAGACAGGAGGACAAACAGAGCCCTCAACCAGAGTCTCTGACTCAAAAATCCGGCGGCAAGGCAGAAGTGGTTGGCCTAAGACTACCGGAGTGGCCCGTATTTTAAGGAACACATTGCCACACTTCATTCCATCTCTGACATGGGAGCCAGGAGACTGTCATGCCTATATCTGTTGTTCAACATAATAAGGAAGCCTGTGGATGTTGGATGGCCATTCTCCAGAACCGTCGAGTGAGCAACAGTACGCAGACTGTCGCACTCTGATAATTTCCTGTCTGTTCGCGATGACATAATATTGTACCTCTAAGTAGCTGGTGTTCCGATCACAAAAGAACATGTAGCGTTACGATTACACCCTAGCACATTTGGCGTGAAATACATCCTTACACAACTCATGCTGGAGAGGAAATACACAGTTTCCAAGAGTTTCCTGGCAATAAAATCACTGTGAGCCCGAAGCATTCCCCAGATGTACGGGCCTATGAAGAATACTTCCACTCGCACGAAGGATCTAAACAGTATATGGTTTTCCTAGATTCTTGGAATCAGAATTCCCATACATCTAACGTTTGTACCTAGTGCGACTAAATGGACATGCGAATTTTTATCCTTCTGGCATGGAAATGCTACCACCTTTCCGTAATTTACTACAACAAGGAATTCAGCACTAACACAGCCTGTGACTCCGTTGCCATATGCAAGTTTAGTAGGGGTTTCTTTAAGAGAGAATAATATGTAGATGTTCTTTTTGCCACACTACATACTGCATTGTTTAACACATGGATTAAGCTGAACAAAAGCTCTGCCATACTATATAAGAGTGCTAAGATGATGAGGGCTTTAAGCTATTCACAAAATTACCATGTCCATCACTGCAACCTGTTTCTGGTCTGACACATAAAGACTCCATGTAAAGAGGAGCTAACTCTAACCTCGGTCTTTAGCAGATTCCATCACTTTTGGTCTTCCAATTGGTGTCCAAAATGGGTTGCTGGCCGGATTCTTCCCGACAAAGTATCCTTGAACATCTTCGGGTTGAGCTTCGAGTTGCGCATGCGGAACATGCAGCAGAAATTGAGCTTCACCTCTGAAGAGATCCATTCTCTCTAGTTTTGTTACAATCTGACTACCATTCGGACTAAGCCAAACAAGCTGATGATTTTCCAGATCAGCTGGCTGAAACAACAATTAATGGAGGGAAGTTGTGAAAGGTAATCCTAGCACTGTTCGAGAGGTTCAGTCTTTCATCAGTACACGTTTTTACAGACGGTCAGCTACAACCGAATGATTCAAACTGATATCTCAGATACAATAGGCACCAAACTTGATAAGGTAATAAAGCGTCAGCAACAATTTTTCGAATGAAAGGGTGTTGAGTCGCTGAAACCAATAGGTATTAGACAAATTAAAGTTAGTAAAGTCAGTTAATAAAGTAAAGTTAGTTAAAACCGGCAGATGAGGTACGTAATCAGGAGATACGTAGTCACAGTACCGCATCAGGACAGCAGGAGGAATGTGACAAAAGTGAGTGTTTTGTTTGTAATAGAAACCTCGTCTGCAGCTACTCTAGCATGAAGCTTGGGTATTCGATTGTTGCAGTGCGTTTCCATGTTGAATCATGGAAGGCTTTGTTCAGTTTGTTTGCACAAACATTGTATTGTACTGAGTACTCTCTAATTAACTGGGGAAAGTAATGATGGAAAATACAACTCGTGGTCACCTACACTAACAACCCTGGCCGAATCACAACGGCACAGACTATTCTCAGTTATCTGTGCCTGACACGTAAGTTATGTACTTTCATAGACCCTCAGTGGCACTATAGTTGCTTGGCTTCTGTGTTACGCTTCGTCACCCATTGTTACACACAAACTAATTATTGGTGGGCCTATTCGAATCCATATATATACGAATCTGACAATGAGGTGCGAATATCCGCTCCAAATCAATCTCTGCGATTGGGTTAACTAAATTTGGCTTACATTCGTCATGTTTAATGCGCAGTAGCCTTATCATATGGACTGCATTCTATCATTAACGGATGCCTGACAGGCCTTCTTTAGCCTGGTGCCTCTCATGGACAAAGAATTCAGTGGATTATTTGAAGCTTAAGGTTTACCCCATTGCGTTAGTTCGCGCCCGTGGCCCCCTACAACATCACACTAGGACAAAATGGATGGTTGTCATACACGGCTAGCCACCCAGGTTGAGCACAAAGAGTGTACTCAACAACCTCCATGACTGTTTTAACATAAATTACTCACCAGTGATAAATGAGGCTACTCGTTGTTGCTTGCGGAGTCACAGAAATGAAACACTGCTGTTGTTAGTTCAAGATCTGTCTCATAGCAGTGCTCCGAAAATAGGTCTCCTCAGGCTGATTACATTAAGTTCACCATATATCTTGTTGCACATAATGCAAAACCATCAATAAGACATTAAAACATTAGCTTGCGCTGAAACTGTAGTACACGATAACACGGGAATCACTTGTATTCATCAGAGTATATGAGGGACATTCCGAGTAATTCCTGAAACTTGGAATAAAGCTCAACTTACATCTCTCATTTTTATTGTGGCACGTGTAACACTGTCATCCGTGGGGTCACTTTCTAGCGTATAACTGACAGCACTTGGGGCCTTCGCTCCCGGAGGAACTGAAATCCAAAATTTACTATTCAGTGGATCTTCCGCGTCCACAATGGCCGGTGGCATCGGCTCATCTGTCATAGAAAGCGCAAGAGGGTAAAACTTGGAGGCTTTGAAGACAAAACGTATAATATTTATAGAAAAACGAAGTCGGTTGATCTAATTACACGCTTCATTGTTATTAGTACTAAGCATTGCTACGTGAGCATAAAATGCAGAAGAGACTGGATATAAAAGTGGAACACACTGGCTGTTTTCGCAAAGGATTCTAAAATTAGTAAACGTAGGATGGGAGAAATAGAAGAACATAAACGCAAATATGACAGACTTAAGTGAATCATAAAATGGAGTGTTTTTTTGCAAACGTTGCTGAAGATGCAGGACTGTCCGTTCCATTGCTTGTATTGCTGACGGGTGAGTCTTCCTCACTTTGCCTACGCAATCGATCTGCTGGTTTCCAGCTCTGACGATCTTGGGCGCGTTTTTTAATCGTCCCGTTAACTGTCATTTTACATGGATACTCGTACTGCTTTGGTCACTTTAGAAGACAGTTAGTTAACATTCATTCAGTCTAGTTTAGTCACTTCCACCAATTCACCATTACTCTGGTTTTATTCTATGCACCCATGATTCCCTCTGTCACGCAGGATCGGACACCTAGCACTTATCTGACTATCTTGGGAGTTTTAACAGTTGCATTCGCTCTCTTGTTGTGACCAGTGATCAGAAAATTCGTAGCTGGTTTGCAGAAGAGCTGGCATATACTGCCCCAATGTAGAGGTGAGGGCAGGAATTATTGTGGGACTTCCCTCCATTAGGTTATTGCCGTAGTACACGTACCGCCCATATCTCATTCTTGACCTATGCGTATTGAACGCTGGTTCGGTGAAGTTTAGACTGAATGTTCATATCTTTTTCTCATCATTATTCACTCACTCAGTTAGCATGTCAGTTCACTAGTCAGTCTGTTTTATAACAGACAACTAATTTGAACAGTAAAAAATAAGGAGCAATGGTTCAACAATCCAATAAGGAGTCAATTTACTACATTTTTCCTCTCATAAAGAAAAAGAGTCTAATCGACATGATGTTCACTTTGGAAAGTGATAATTAAATGAAGATATCGGCTCCACATTATGTACTTGGTTGATTCAAATTCCATTTCAGGTAGGTATATGTGACAGCTCTTGTGCTTCGTCACTGGTGAATTCTTCCACACTGAGTAGTGAATACCCCAGATCACGAATTTTCTTGAAAATTTGCAACCATGATACACTAGTGCAGTAGTTCTCAAGCGCTTCAAGTAATTCTCGATAGATCGTCTTCACTTCAGGTTTTGCTGGTTTGAAGAATACCACGAACAGTGAATAAAAAAATGAGCTCATTATTCCCTGTATTTCACTCGTGTTTTGCAAATGTATCCCGGAAGAAGAGCAGACCTTATAAGAACATAGCAATTTTACTCATTTTGAAAACGAAGTAGTCGGTGGGAAGCTTGTAATCAGATACACAAAACGGAAGAGCTTCAGTATGGAACAGCACACCTTAGTTTACCTTCCAATTAGCTTCAGCTGTTCACCAAACTCTCGTTGATTTTATAAACATGACTGGGACTGGTACATCGGCACGAGTAAAATCAGTACGTGAATAACACCTCTTAGGTGAACTCTCCGACTTTTTGTCTACAACCAGTGCCATCCAAGAAACCGGATAAAAAGTAACAAGCTGATCGAAATACGATACGTCACTAGGACCAGCAAGACCATTCGTATACTGTTTACAGCTTCAGTTCTCCTTCTTCCGACGCGAACGAAGCATTGTTGCAGTTACTTTGTCTTCCAAGCCGGACACCCGAGCATCATCCGGATGAAGTGAAATGAATAGACTGAAATGAATAGACTTCTGAAGTGTTCGGTCTCGAATACCAAACTGGAGACTGTAATCTTTCGGGTCGATGTAGCCCTGACAGTTTATTAGCTTTATTTAGGGTTGTAATCGGTTTAGGATCAAGGGGCTGCTGTGATGAAGACATAGTGGGAAATTTTCGCTAACCCCGGTGAACCTCAGCCAATAACTCACCTCTCCGATAAGAGGGAGGTCGGTTATTCGAGTTCATCTTCAGTTATATCCTGTTACTCGAGAACCTGTGCTTCGCACTTGGTGACACAATAACCTGGTTCTTCTTCTCATTCCTAAGAGTTTTATCTGAGCATTGTTTTTTGTGTGAGTGATTTCTAAAAATAGAATGTAGATGAGCATCCTATTGGTCAAGTAACGACATGGGTAGTTAAATGTTTATCAGTTTAACTACTGGGTACGGAATAGTAATGGCGACATTTCATCTTTTATTTCCCACTTACCACCGTTACCGATGGAAATTGTCGATTTACAGTAGCCTGAGACTAACTTCCCGGTAACAAGTTTGTAGGATGAGTTATGATCAAGGCAAACAACAGCGCATCTAAAGAACTGAATTGTCGTTGGTGTATACCCTATTCCAGTCAAAAGTACCCTCTGTTTCTTGAAGAACTTCAGGGAGTCATCTCTACCGGACACTATTTATTAATCGACCCGATCGCAAAGACATCAGCTCCCAGGAGAGACTAAAACTCCACCCATATAAGTCTCCTATGGGGGATACTGTGTGGCGGTAACCCAAGTAGCCTGTGCATATTCACGACTAGCTGGTTTATTTTACCATATTAGGTGTTAGATAGGGAAAAACCAATAAAAAAGAGAGCATGCACCAAATGAACAACAGGCCGAAACTCAAGTAAGTTTTTCAGCTGGCAAATCACCTTTCTAAACTTCGATCTTCAGATGATGCGTTGCGAAATGTTGAATCAAATAAAGGCGAAATAATATGCCTTCAGTCATGCGAGGCAGACAAAAAATCACATTTACTTTATGGTGTACTTTTTTAAGTTATCACCTCTAACAGCACCTCTGTTATAATTCACTACATAGGTTAAATCTATGATAATCTCGAACGTAGTTTTAAACTTTGGGATCGATGCGCATTTTCTGCCATAATCTGTGGCAAAGGGTAAAACCTATGGATAAGCTGCACACACCTGGTTCACGAACGATGAGATAGATTGGCAGTTCCGCCATCGTACCGATCACAGTAGCTCGACATCTATACTCTCCCTCATCCTGCTTGTTTGCATTTTCTATTTCGAATATTGCTTCGGAACGATGTGATTCTGCATCCGATGGCAATGCCCTTATTGCTAGAGAAGGGGTGTGGATGATACGCCTACGTGATTCATTTGCCGTCCGAGCAGACGAAACCGGCGGTATCCATTCATGCACCCCGATTCCGCCACGATGAGACGTGGACTCGCAGACCAGACGAACAGGGTCGCCTTTTGTCACAACAATCACTCTTTGCCTGGTATCAATCGTCAGACCTGAGAGTGGGAAAGAAACAGCAAGTGCCGATCAGTAGTGAACGTTAGTTGTACATAACTATACATACATATACAATTAAACTAGCAGGAATTGACGACGCTTTCGTGAATTATGTGAACAAATCAAAATAGAAACCGGCAGATTTGCTTGCCAAGCTGTGCATATATGTGACCGTTCTGTATGTCTGTAGACTGTACTTTTTGGATAGACGGAAATATTTGAATTCAAAGAGTTCTTCGTAAATGTCCCATCACTCATTGGAACAAATGACACTATCCGTTCTAAAATATTTGCATTAATCGATTATTCTATCCATATCATCAAGCGCACTCCCGTAACCTATAGGTTACTTTTTCCTTTCGTATTATGAGATAGTTGGGTAGGACGAAGGACTGAGGAGTATGTGATTCCAATATTCAGTTGCATTTTAAAGAATGAATATGTTGATATAACAACTCCGGAAAGGACTCCTCCAAAGTGAATTAACATTAGGGTTACAAAGTACATCGGGCTTTATTCACTTCGTACACACCAGGCTACCTTTGACTATGGCAATCAAGCCTTTGATAGAACGGCCCCAAAACTTCCGTAAACCCATGTGTAGTTGAACCCAGTAATAGTCCTAATATGTCGGCTTGTTGAGTGTCAGTCGAGGTGAACACATCATCAGCTGAGTTAACTGAAAACCAGCGACACAGGTTCCGCCGAATATGAGAGCCATATCCGGAGGAAACCAATAAATCCAACTGAAGTGAACTGACAGTGCCTGAACAAGAACATCAGGAAACCGGAAACACCATAGGCAACATGAACTATACAGTTAACTCCAAACACACTAGCTATCTGGAGAAAACTGCACTCACCCAGAAGACAAAGTATGGCTTTCACCGAAACCTTGTTTGATGCTTCGAGCACTTTTATATTTTAGTACCGCACCAACTCCTTGATTAGACAGTCACTTCCCCTAAAGTTTTTTATGAGTCACCAGCACCGGCTCTATTGGAAGTTTTGAACCATGTCAGCTAAGTTTACACGAAACTATGCACGTGGCACCGGTTTCTTTTTGTTTGCATAACCTACTAAATAAAAAGAAGATCCAAGCGGACGACCAGAAGACAGTATGTTCCAAATTTAGATTGGTGGTAAGATATATTGATGTGCAAAATTCAGTTCTGAAAAGTTTAGGCTGAGATATTTCCTCCACATATTAATGGGGCTGGTTTAACATTGTTCAAGTTTGATTTGAGTGTATGTTCAGCTGTAAACGATACAATGGTAAAGAATGTTGGAAAAAAGTGAAAACTCACCAAGCTGACATGAATCGTATCTTTCACCTGTGTAAACGTTATACTTGAATTGACCTGACGGACACCTGCATACAAAATACATATCATAGTTTGAAGTCGCAATTTAAAAGAGTATCTTGGTCTCCCAAAACAAGTGTAATTTATCAGGAAGACTCCCGGTTGAAAAAGAATATGTCAACAATTGAATCTACGCTTACGCTGCTCGAAGAATTCACATGAGAACACTGAGTAAAGTACCTTTTGCCCTTGAAGTATTATTAGCAAGCCAAGAGTCTTCAGGATTCCCTCAGGCTTAGTATACCTGAACAGTTCACTGGAGCGCTCACTTAGGAATATGACCAGAGGAACGTCAGACTTGTGATAAGGCTGTATCAAACCTACCACAATACTATCTTGTCAGCATGCTTGGTGCCATTATTTTTGGAGCCGTAAAACGACCACCACCTTTTAGTGCATATTTTTTGCACACAAAAATGCATGTATTGAGGACACGGCTTTCCCTCAGGTATCAAGCGGAGTAATTTCGAATTTCACAGAGGAATTTAGCTACAGTAAATTTTTATGGACGGGGGAATAAAGTCTTGTAAGTACTATGATGGTCACCATATTTATCTAATCGGAAAATCAGACTGTTTGAAAAACGTTTGTGGCCATGTGCAGTTCGCATATATTCCGCAGCTTACGGGTAAAGCAAACAGTTGCATTAATACAAGTGAGTAATCACCTTCATCTGCTAATGATCGACACAACCAAGATATGTTACTGGGTCATCGTTCGAGGTGTCGGATTTACCACTTAAATTACTCATGCGCGAATATGTTCAACTGTTCAGACTTGAAAATTCAGATGCGTCCAGTGTACGCTGGTGGAGTAGTGGCAGCACGCTCGCCTCGCATGTCAGATGTGAGGAGTTCAAACCCCTGCACAGGCAAGGATATGCACTGCTGACGAGCTCTAATAAGAGCGAAACTCGAGTCCAGTGCTTCTCCCATTTGGTGTGGGCTCACCAGAATGATTGCTGCAGGACGGGAGGACGACTGTTCGGACAAGAGTGGTATGAGCGTGTGCCTTTGTTAACCTTAAGACGAGGCAGTGGCATTTCCCAGGTTCACTAAAAACTGCTGAGCTTATCAGAGCGACACCGTTACCTCGTAATCTCAGGAGTGCTTTGCTCAGCAGCGGTTGAGAGACAGTCGGAGAGTCCAGTTCATTGTTATAAGCCAATGTAGTGGAACAAATAAACTGCAGTTATTTTCGAATGCATAGGGCACCGACAGTGAAGTAAAGGCTGATAAATGTGGTTACATCCATGACAAAGTAGCTCATAATGGGGTTAAACAACCCAAGCGTTTTTGCGCTTGTCAACAATGAACTGCAGGTGGAGTTATTCCCTGTGTCTCCTTGCCAGATGCTGTCAGTCCTCCAGGTTATTCACGACCCTAATTGTTCCACTTTCTGATGCATTACCTCTTCAAGCACTCGTATTGTCTTCGTTTATTCATGTTTCGGTGTCTTTCGTTAAAAAAACGACCTTTGGTTACCTAAACTTTGAACAGAAGCATGTCAGACTTGTAGCAACATAACGTAAGTATTATGAGGAAAAAAATGTATGGGCTATTTTACGCCGACTTTTACGACGATTTTTCAGGAAACAATCGGTATCATTGTACTAGGTAACAACGGTTAAACTTAAGTTGTAAAGATTTGATTTCTTATTTATCCTCCCAAGTGACTCTTCTGAGTTACTTTCGAAGACACTTAGGTTGATACTGAAAAGGATCGATGGGTGGGACTACTAAATACACGCGATAATCACATTCACACCGTAATCTCTGTAGGTCATACAGTTACTGGTTTTCGCACCAGGAAAACTTACCCGTCAAATTTAGATCCAAGTAGAGTACTGCAAACGAAATCTGGGCCGTACGGGTTCATCCTAATCACCGTACGTAAGCTTGTATCTTTGCAGCCCTGCAAATTGAATGAAGAACTTGTTAAATAAAAATATTTTAAACTTAGAAGACAAAATACTATGGGTTTTCCAGCCAGTTGTCGGAGTAAATTTTCCTTGAGACCATTGGAAGTAACGAGGGTGGAGTAACCGGTAAATCAAACTAATCGATAGTACTCTTTCAGGAGGTAGGGACTAAATAAAGTGATTAATATCATCTGTACTAGGGTGTTTATTCATGGATTACCTCACAACTGGGTGACAGTTCACGTTCGTCTGGCGAAGAAGGCATTGGACAGTCGCAAACCTCTACGGGCGCTGGCGGGAGTGTATTGGGATCAACGCCGCCGGGCGTTGGACGTTGGTTCACTGACTGAGCGAGCTGAATAGATAGGCCAGAGATTTTCATTCCAGCGAGACCCTTACTTAGACCACTGCTTGTAACTATGGAGATAGATGATGTGGTTGCCAGCACACGAAGCAACTGCCCTCTGGTTAGCCCTTGAAACTGACCATGTCCTTCAATAGGAGTACCCAATTTCCAGCCTCCAGGCCACCAGTTTTCGTCAAATTGCACCTCATACGTCTGAAGAGCTTTGTTATATACAGCCTGAGTCCAAACGCGTCCATATCGCTCAGACTGGAATAGAAATGGAGAATGTAAATGTTGGAGTTAGGTGCCCATGGATGACCACGGTAGTCTAACTGCCCTATGCACAAATCTTTCACAAATTTCTGAAGTTTTATGTTTGCTTGATCACGCGTCTACTCCATTATGAAATCAGACCTGTTATTTACTCAGTAGAAGTATGGGATACAACATTGATAGACACGAGTCTCTGTTCAGCGCTGAGTACAATCGTGTGAACTGTGAAATAAGGTACTCGCCACTGCGATCCAAACACCTAAGAATCTCGCCTGGAAATATCTCATTGCTGTAACCTGCATTATTGAGCGTCCGGTAACTCTGCGCAACCTCTTTTTCGTGTAAGTGGACTCCGACAGAAGGTAGTCCTGGTGCATTTTTGGGCTGCAGTGAACTGTAATATAGGTGTATCGTTTCTGTTGCTCACTAGGCTTAGGTTGCTCGAAAAGAGGATTACTATGTCTAAACACTTTCTCTCATCCACGCTAGACAGTGTACCACTCACAGCCAAGGTCAGCGAAAGAGGTCAAGGAAAAAGTAGCTCAATGTTCGGAAACGGCTGGTGATCGGGCAGGCTGCCGTTGATCTGTTCGCTTGTCTCTGGCAACTAGCTGTCACCACTTGGGCAGACATCATCTGTGGGAGATTGGGTGATGATGCTTCCGTGATTGGTGACGAAACGTTCTCAAGCTGGTTGCCAGGTTCGGCGAACAGATTAGCAGCCACCTAATCGAAAGCACCCGACCAACGAATATTTCAGTGGACAATGAAATAACGCATCAGTTATCAGTTTTCTGCAAAACAGCCTCTCCGAATTCCGATTTGTTTGTTTGTAGGCTGTCTAATCCATTAAACAGTCCAGGCGCATATGCTTCGTCCCAAACGGTAAAAAATTTTGATAGATGAAAAGAATCCTATCGATATTATCACTCAATCGCCAATTTTTTCAGTGACGCTAAAAAAAGTGTTAGGTGTCATCGAATTTAACTTGACCAGACTCACTACCCGAATCGCATTTCCGAATATTCATAGACCACTTTGTCTTTGCCTATTTCGGTGTCCTTGCCGTCGTTTTTAGCCCTATTTGCGACTTGCTTATTATGGTTACCGTTTTTTGAAAGGAAATTTCAACAGGTTTGATGTCCGAAGATTTGTAACACACGAAAAACTTGCGGTATATCATAGTAGGCCATTTTGTCTAATACAAGGTGGTGGAAGGTCAAGGATCATCAACTCACTTCAAGCTCAACCACCACTCTGGCTTCCTCGGCTTTCAATTTACTTAAGTCGAGGTTGACTGCATCCAGTCGGAAAAACATTTGTCCACCATACAAATAGCGCTGAAAAAAAGAAAAAATGAAGAACATCTGTTCATTAAGGTTACTCCATACTGGCGCAGGGGTTAGAGGACGTATTACGAACTGTCGCAGGAAATCTCACTTCAAACAACGTTAACTGGCGAACCAAACTACAAATGCATGTCAAATTTAGTTGGATGACGGTTCGTCCAGTCTGTTCAATTTTACTCAATTTCATTCGCTGGGATTGTATTTATATCTTATACGTTAGTGAAATAAATGCTATCTTCATCAAGCAACAAGACATTCAAAACAAGGCCTCGCGGGTTCAGGGCACCTGACTCGCCGGAAAATATTTGACCATGTAACTGTACGCCCAACTTCAAGTTGTGCATTGAGAAGTATATTGGTCTGTGCCTCCAGATGAAATATGCAGATTCCAAGTCAGCTTTCTTCAGAATTGCATCCAGGACTTTGTTCTTTCATTCCATATCTATTCCTACTCTTCTTGGCCCTGTTCAGCGGCTATCTGTTTCTTGTCCTAGCACTTCCTCTAAAGTGTGTGGCCCCGTAAATCCTTGTAGATCTGGTCAGATTAATGTATTCTGCACAAGAATGGAAATCTTCTCCTGGTCTCACAGCCAGAACAAAGCTGCATATTTCCAATCAACGTGTCAAGGAGATTCAGTTTCCAAAGCTTTATTGACGAATGCTGCGTAGAAACCGAATCAATTTCTGATTCGACTTTTTTGCCTGCCTGGTGAGGAATAAGTTGGCTCCAGTAAAGTGCAGATGTGATACGTAAGTGATACGCAATCATCATCAATTTCCAAAAGTGGATTTAGCCTCTCAGTCCCTGATCATAGTCTGGAAACGAGATAGTCTCAATTCTTATCTAGCGGGAGCTGCTTCCATAAGCACTCCTTATTTATCCATCAACAGAAACTCGGTTATTTCTGTCGAATCCTTTGAAACCTAATGCTTATAGAAGAGAATGGTAGTCTGTTGTTCCGGTACTAAGTGTCGGGTAAAATTATTGTTGGCGATTGACCGAATGTAAGCAACCTGGCGTCCGCTACTCCAGACTACAGTTGACCTAAATCGGACAAAGAATTTTTTGCGTCTGTTTTCTTTATAAGTTTAGGTTATGACATGTAAAACGCCAAATTGGTGAGCGTACAGTCCGTATCGTAGACAATGTAAACTCTTGTTTGCCGCTAACCTACTCCGGTTTTGTGGGGGCGACCTGCAGCAAAAAGGACTCTGTACACTGGTCGTCTATCACCCTCGTTTCACTTTGTGTTCAGTTATGTTCTGTGAGGATAGTCTGAGTGCGCATGCTGATAAGGTGTTGAACTGAGAAGTTCAAGTAGATATAGAATGAACGTAAAGACACCCCTGGGGACGGAAGCGAACCCCTGACCTCCAGCTTATCTGACAGGTGCTGTGGTGGGTATGCTTGATATCCATCATACTTATGTACCTGAACTGCGAAGCTGACTCGCCACATTGCCAAATGGAATAACAGTCGATGTGTGTCAGTGCCATCGGTGAATCACTTATGTTTCTTTCACAACGGGCCATGCTTTGATATCCTACTGATATCCAAAGGGCATTGGCGTAAATTGTAGACTGTAGTTCGGTTCGGGTCAGTCATCAGGTGCGTCTTTTCGTTCATGCGAAGTATACCTGGACTTCCCGTTTAAAAGCTTGACACAACTTGATGGCAATGTCCGTGTTCGTGCGACCACTTGAAAGTTGTAATTAGGCCTACCCACTGATGACTTTATAAGCTGAAAACTGGTTCAGGTGTTTCAACCCATCTGTGAATGTTTTTCAGCGACACCACTTTGCTTTCATACCTGATGTTAACCGTTAACAGGGTTGTATGGTGGCAACAAGTAAAAGTGGTGCCACTCTAAAAGTGCGAGCCAGTGCCATAGGATAAAGGGAGAATGACCGCAGTCGGTCAATCGATATTTCATGGCTTCCTCTCCGGACATGTTCTGGGTCTGATGGAGCCAGAGGCGGAAGGCGGAAGGTAGAGATATATGGCGAAGATATTATTGTCATAAGATTCCTCACATATTTTATTCGATAGATTACACCAAAATAATCTTATCATAAATCAGTGGAAGAAACCAGCAATTTGTCCACTTCTGGTTGCTAGGTTTGGGTGTTGGTTATTTCTAACACCGATTGTTACTACTGGGATTCCGGATAAAAAGTTAACCAACTAATCCTATCTGATCAAATGGTCTATTGAGCATAGCTACTAAAAGCAGTGCATGAAGTGTTCCAGTGGACTATGCATATCTTTGTCGAATTTCTCAAACTAGTGAATCAAATCCGGGCTCGAACACAGTCACTTAAATATAAAATGAGATTTGAGCTTGGAGTTTAAAATATTGAGATAAAAGATACTACAAACATAATCGTCGTTGTTAATAAGAGGTGTTGGAAATGAAAATATCCATAATTCGGTCATGGTTTGTATGAACTTTCTGGCTTGACCAAGATTATCACGATAGAAGAGCGGAAAAATTGCGTCTGTCCAAATAAAAATACTAAGATTCTTTTGAACCGATCTAATCGTGTCAGAAAATGTGAGAGACTGAACTATACGATGGATGCTGGAGACAGCCTAGTTGATCGCTCCGATGTAACTGGCCCGATGACAAACTAATGGTAACGAAACCCAAACGTGATGAAATTACTTTGAACGTCCGAAACAATATGTACGTGATAAATTTATCCGGTTTATTGAGGTGAATGTGATGAACAGAACGAACTCAAGGGAATGAGCTGTTCGTTAATAGTCCAGCGGAAGTCAGGTAAATAAACAGCACGCCAGCTGGCTGCGGAAAATGTGAAAACCGCGAAAACAGGGGTGAGCAGATCCATCAAACTAAACTTGTACCTGTGCATCTGTGCATCGAAATTGTCGTTCAACAAAACACGCATACAGTGGTGCTCCTCGTAAAGTCAACGTGCGGTGATATGCTGCAATACAGCATGTAGGATATAGTCATCAGCAAGCACTCTGAATGGGTCCAACCGAGTGGTTACACCGGTGGCATGTTTTCCAATCCAGGGAAAATTCGAGGTTGGATTCGGGTTGGGTTTGGATATCCGTCACTCATGCGTGTCAAGCAAGAAAACTGCAATGTACTTAGGTTTAAACCTAAGCTCAAACCTGTCCAGCTGCTAAGCTATAAGCTATGTGCACGTGCAAATAACTCATGCTATCTAAGCGATCCACCGTATCGGTTGATCGATATATATGTGCGCCTCTGCAGGGAGGACGTAAGACAGGTGTCAGAGCTCGCTGCGCAACCTGCAGTTAGACTTTGGAAAATCAGTCAGTCAGCCCTAGGCTGGCTTGGTGGGCTCCGTGGCCTTTGTCCCAGTTTCAAGTCAGAGACAACTCAGCCGCCTCACGCAACCCACAGACTACGAATCATTAAACGAAACTTTTAGTGCATGTGTAAAACAAGATCTCCCACAAGGTCATGAAAACACAAGCACCATACTTTGGTTAGAACAAAGTCATATCGCAAGTGCGTAGTGGGTTAGCGTTGCATCGTTTTTTGGTTGTCTCTGTGTTAGGACTATACACCAATGCATTGTTAAATAAGACTCAATGCTAATCTACTATGTACCGGCGATGTTTCCTCGATTGGTGGCAGAACGTTTGCAACCAAACGGCACAGCTTAGCAAAAAGAAAACAACCATCTGCATAGTCTGAGCTCCAAATATCCCTAACATTCCCCAACATTCCCTCTTTTGTCGGGAGAATTCGGGGTTGAATCTAGTTCCATAAGTGATGGGTAAGAAAGAGAAATGAAACGTTAGCACGAACTCACATATATTGGAATATCGTTGGTAGTGGGGGAATCCACTGGTGGTGGTTTGATCTGTACAGCCAAATGAATTATGCCTCTTTCTAGAACAGGGGTCCGCACGATCAGTTCAGTTGGCGTGCGCTCCAGTCTAGGCTGCTCTGTCACCGCGTCCTCGACACGTTCCAAGCCACCATGAATGCTTCGCCGCGCTAGCCAAAAATCGAAAGTCATTCCTGCCGGGTCCTCCTGCAAGTATAAGAATTCGTGGACATTCTTAATCGATGATAGTCCCTGTTCGGTCATGAAAGGGAATTTCAAACAAAATACTTTAGGGCGTTTTGTCTGTGATGAGCTCGAGATAGATCTGTGGTAAACGCACGAACCGGAGGGTCCGTGGTTCACACCCAACCCAGGCATCACGACCGTTCCTGTCTAGGCTTTGGTAACCTGGCAGTAATTCAGCCCTCGTGCTTCCTCCTGGTAGCGTGGCAGCGGGGCATCGAAAGGGTGTTACAGCTGAACGATAGTTGTCGGTGATTAACGAGCCTGATTTTCTGGACATTTGCACTTCGTTTGAAACATGTTTCCGTATAGCTAAGTTTACTACCGTTTTTTAAGGTTTCAGTTGCTATTTGCATCGGTTTTATCATATATATGCAGATTCCACGAAACCACTGCGACTCACCATTGTTACATTCCAGAAGACATGTTCCTTTGACAACTGGCACGATGGACTCTGACCAGCACAGTAGCATTCAAGGCAACTATTTTTGTACTTGATGAATCCTGGTTTGCATTGGTCGCATCGCGGACCATCATAGTTCTCCTGGGAAATTTCCAACAAATGATAAATATTAAGCAATACAGAAGGTCGGATGCACCGTAGATATGTACAAATGGGCCAACGAGGGTCAGACACTCAGATCAGATAGTCTGTATTACTCGTATGTGATATCCTCTAACGTTTGACCTTAGTTTAGTATACCGTTAAAGGCAGACAGGACATTAAACTCTTGTGCTTGATGTTTTTTCTCTTATCCGGCACAACCCCATCAGTTCAGAAACCACTGTTGTTGCTCGGGACCTTTTAGAAGTATTGATCCATTCCTCAGCTGTTTTCGTAGGCTTACCCTATGCATGCGTGCTATTTAATTAATTTGAATGCACGTAAGTATTAGAAACCATTTCGGATCCGGAGGCTGTGTTTTTCGGAATAAGTGTTCCACTTGCAGCTGTATGCTTCTTTGGGCTTCTTCTCGGAGGAAGGTCACCAAGAGAAGTTTCAAAGCCTTCAACCTTTCCAATCGTTAGCATTGCAGGGTGTTTGCAGGTGCAGCTGGTGAGAATGAGTTTAGGAATTATGGCCTTGATTACATCATTTTGGGTTCATTTACTACCCGGTATATCATGCCTTCCTTATTATGGTCAGACTCTCAAGATTTCGTCAACCGTCTCACTAATTATCAAACGCAAAACTTTGTGGACAACCTTCACCCAGCAGTCATAGTCATATATGTATCGAACGGTGCCTTAACGAAATGTCATGTGGTTCTACTCTATCAAATCATATATTTCGACAGCGCATTCAATTGTCGCGGAACGACTAGTGGACAGGAAGATGGCAAGGAATAGCTTTCGTTACAGCGATAAATTCTTAAAGCTTTTATTCATTTCGACGCTCCAGTTTTTTGAGGACACTAGTTCCAGATCACATCTAAAAGATATGATCCATGTTTGAGTCCATATAAAAGAACTGATAGGAATTTTGTAGCTTACAAAAGAAAAAAATCAACATCCACTAACCTTACACACACAATCCCCATTGCCTAAAACAGATTGAGTCCCTTCTGTATTGCATTCCAGTCGCTCCGGCTGTTCTTCACACTTTGCCTCTGGAGGAGGTGGGATTCCCTGTTCTTCAGCTAAAACACATTGGTCACAATCTGGGTCAACCAGTTTGCCATCTTCGCGAACTTCGCATTTGCAGAGATAGTGTTGCTCTGGAAGTGTACTCCCAGCGCATTCTTTCACAACGCTGACGTGAAAATGCAACAGGCGTTTAAAAATAGTAAAAATACGTTGTATGTGACAAGACAAGTTTTGAAATCCCACGAAAGTTAATTAAACGGTCAATGATTGTAAGGTTCCTAGGAACACTAAGTAACGCTTTGTGATGGAAATACGGATGTCGTGGTGAATGCCAGGATGACAAAATACCTGGGGCATGGTGCGCTGACTAATACTTCACCTTCCGACCAGTACTAAAACTACCATTGCTTTAAAAAGCCAACAATGATGGTCTTTCGTGACTTCCATTTACCTTCTTTCCGTTGACCTCTGGAAGCTTTGACAATGTCTGTCGAGCAATGGTGCACCAATTGACATTTGGCCCGACTGATAATGCCAGTGGTCCAGTAGAGGTCTACGATTGGCATTTGCGTGGAAATATCAAGCAGAACTTTTTCTACAACTTCTCTAACTTTGTTAGTGATTGGATCATGGAAAAGTTTCTCTCAGCCTCTGATGCTTTTGGGGTCCAGATGCGTCCAGGATGTTCGTCTATCGAAGCTGGGCATGCAGGTGATATAGCAACTTTTGGGTCGGACCCTACGCAATAGCAGCAAATAATAAGCCGTCTAAATAATTTCGCCGTACGATGTGTTATGTGTCACACATGGAAAATATCAGATGCTTCTGCGGACCCGTCTGAACGGAACTAAATCTAGTGCGTGATTGGGTGGTGGACCAGTTCGTTTACCTGGACAGTTGCATCAGTCTCCGGTGACCAGATCAAAGGCGAAATCACCCATCAATTAAAAACGGTATCACAGATTTTGAATGTCTACGACATCTACGGCGCCGACTTGCTACCAATTTGTCTGTTAAGGAAACTATGCGGAACCACAGTTGGACCAACACTTTGATGTTTTGAGCTGTCACCTGCAAATCGTATCCCCCTCATCACATTCGATTATTCATCAAGTGCACAACACTGTGACATCTGGAACCACTGAAAGACTTGCCCCCAGTGTGTAGTTTGTGATGATAACGATGAAGACAAAGAAAAGCATTTCAAAAATAACCCAACATTCCTGCTCTTCAATCGCTTTATGCCAGTTCATAATGAGCACACTACCCAAATTCGTTTAGTGGTTGCTGATTATGAAGAAAGGGCGCAATGATTATCTCAGCTTAACTGAAGCGCGAGGCAAGACTGCTAGCGTCCGGCTTAGGCAGCAAGTCAGGATACAAGCGACTAATGCATTGCACTCAAGCATGTATGGCTTGCAAAACGCCATAGAGACCATCCAGCTTCCTCGGTCTTGCGCACTCTAGCTCAAATTAAAAGCGTTCATTTGTTTTCCAAAATGCCACGCAAGCCAGCTATTTATCATGCATATGATCAACTTCGCACTGGTAGACAGACAAATTCTAAAACACTATGTTGCACGAAAGTGTGCGTGAAGCGATGGTAAAATCACCTCAGATACCCAGCTGATAACCCTCTTTGAGCTGCACTTGACAGGTGCAGTGCTCACGGGTTCTACAATCTAAACACCACGGTTACGAATGCATTGCTTGGCAGCCTTTGCTCTTGGTTTGAGCAAAAAACTGTTTAGCTGGGTTGCTTGAAGATAATCTTGTGAATAATCGTGTTTGGCAGTGGAGGTAAAAGGTACTTGTTTCTGGGTTGCTCTGAAATATGCAACAATTGCACTGTAACGACGTTCGTCTCGCCGAAATGACTGCTGAACGATTTCCACTCTAGTTTCTTTGGAATGGACCCCAAGGAACCGAGGGATACCACAACTCTAGTACAGCAAAGCAAAGCAGAAGCTGCGAGGATCACGCGTAACTAACAAGTATCATGAATATAAAATGGTCCATCAACTCTAGGGTTTGACATATCCATTGAGTGCGCCCACGACTTTCACGCTTGAAACTGGTGAGGATCCGGAGTCTCCTTGGCTAACTAGAATGTGTATGCAACTGGTAATTGATGTTTGCCATTTTATGGAACTAAGAATGAAAGAAAGCAATTGTCTATGATAAGAAAAAGTAGACTGAGGCCGATTCAGGTAGTTTGGGTTGCCGCCGATGTAGAATAAAGTATAAGGAAAAACTTCGCAGTAGGCAGATTCACACTATAGCTATGGCTTGAGGTGCAATTCATGGGTGTGATAAACGTCAACTGATCAAAGGGACTGGAATATCACGATCATTTCCTATCGCGAAACAAGGAATGCCTTTCCATTTTTCTATGAAGAGCCCTAACTCCTGCTGCCTAACTCATGGTGTAATTAGTTTCCTTCCGGTTTTCTGCTGTAAGTTTGTTCCGTACGCGTGTCCAGTCATCACTCTAACATCAAGTGCACGTTAACTTGAAAAACAATTTTGTTTTACTTTTAAACTCAACTCAGTTCCGGCAGAATCTCTGCTCTGTGATATTCTTCAACACAAAGGCACCTCGTGTTTCAGTTGGTACAGTATTCAAGATATCGAAGTATATTTACCTGAAGGAACACAACATATGGGGTTGCTGAAAACTCTTTGACAGAGGATTTCATAACATTTGGGTTCAAACAGAATATAGAATTCATTGAAAGGAAACTCGGGAACTGCACCCAACTGGTGAACCCGAAGTGGAAGGGCTGTCGGGGAGTTTTCGGCAACCGTATGAGTAGTGTCCTTTCAGTTAAACTGAAATGATTTATTGCTTAAAGCCAACAGTGAACTGGAAGAGGATGACTAGTGGTAATTAGTATGAGTGTGAATGATTTTGCCACTTCGACTCGTAACATCGTGGCGAAATGCAGTAGCGGAGTGTTACGTGAACCTGGATTTGAGCCCAGACATCGGATACGATTTCGTCCACGTTGCTACGTTAAGACAAGGGTTCAAACGGGCTTGAAAACAGCCGAACAAAAATTTCGACCTTAAACAAGTCGAAAGAAGCATAATGATTACCCCCGACTTGTGAATTTACTTAAAACTAAATTGAATGCTTTCCTTATACGATTTTCACTTTTGAGTTTCATTAATTTCAGCGCTCCTAAATCCAACCTGATTAACTTTACTTATTTTACACTCCGTTCAAGTGCTATCAACTTGTCGCACTTATGGTGTTGGAATGCGGTCGCCTGTTTTGTAATTGTGTTACTATAAAGCTAGGCTATCTGAAAGCCAGCATCGGTTGGTTGGGGGCAATAGTTTCAACTTGCTCCACTTCATTTTATGTTCTCAGGCTTTCGAGATAGCTTGATCCACTTGCTTGTTGTTACTGTGCTGACTTTGTACGCGGACTATAAACCTTAACCCATTGACTCATTAGATATCTCACCGCCTTAACGTTCGAGACCGCCACATTCTCTTTAGGCTTAATGATTGTTTTGGTTGTCCATTGCATTTGTTATCGCTGAAGCAGATCGAACAAGCATGTCATATGCGTACACTATGGCTTCATCCACCCGTTACTCCTGTCACAATTGATGTGAAAAGGCAACCACCACGCTGGTCCCAATCTGATCAAGATTTTGTAAAAGAAGTAGGTGGGGTCTGGGAGGGCAACAACCACGTGATGGAAAGGGGGTAGAAATCCCAATCCGATCAGAGTTCACAGAATCACTCTCCCTTACACAACTATCGCAGCACTAGCTCATCCACACAAACGGACAAAATGTGCAAACGAAGTTCAGGAGGGATTTTCACGTGAATCAAACTGGAAGAACTAGACTCTAAGCTGGACCTAAATCCATGTTGGTTTCCCATCGGTCTTAACACTTGCTGATCCACGTTAACAAACAAAATCCTTTCGCAGACACCTAACACCGATTTAGCCTGACTTACCCGATTGGTTCCCCTTCCGCCTTAAATCTTGACAGACTTCTTAACCTAGTCCTTTGGTCTGATGAAGCCTTTGTGTCATAAACGGAATGTTGACCAGCAATAAATCTACCGATTGTTTCACAGACCTTTTCGAAAAGGCGTAGCTAGTTCCACACACAGTGACGTGATGCGTGTGCAGTCACGTTAATGGAATATGCCTACAAAGAGTCCTAGGGACTGAACATAATGCTAATAGAGGTTTGCGGTCCGCTGGCTGCATCCGCCATGCTATGGTATGTGGGTACAAATAAAACGGCCTGTTCACTACATTAGATTGACTAAATGGAGGGATGATGGGTAAATGGCTGAACTGTGGGGCACAGCTTCTGCAGAATTTATCGATAAATATGTAAAAACAATAACACTTGGTGTCAAATGACGAAGGACGTTGCATACTGTCATGCATATTGACTTTTCACCAAGTTGCAGCGAGTTTTATGGTGTTTCTCATCCTCTATATAAGCAACATCAAATTTTGGGAATTGCATGATTGTATAAATAAAAGTGTTTAAAATATATTCAGCCATCTGATTATCCTTGGCTGAAAAGCTGTTAATAGTGTTTTACAAACTATGCCTCAGTGACTTTGTGAGTAGTGTGTTGTGTCAAGGAAACCTACTTTGATATCTCTAACATCATGCCAAATGAAACACGAGGTGGCCTTTTTGTAGCACATTCAGTTGAGGAATATCATTAACTGGGAATTCAAGTGAATCTGTCTTTAAAACCAACGTCGTTTGAAAATGAGTGTGTTTCACCAATTGCGGACAACGTTGTGTTCAATTTGAACATTAGTTTGGTGGAAACTCGGGAAATATGTCCACTTGTGAACCACGAGACTGGCGTAGCCGGTCGTGAGCTGCCGAAAACCTTTCAGCTACGTTATAAGCAGCGTGCTGCATCAAAGAAATATGCCCCATTTTCTTGGAGTTGTCATCAGAATACGCCATGAAGAAACCCTGATAAAGGTACTTTTAGATGGGTAAATTCGTTCGCTGTAAAGCCTCTTAGAAGGTAGTTAACCACAGAACCATATAATACACTATTTGGACAACAATAGAATGACTCTATAGTAGTACTCCTTGCATGAAACCAGATTTTGTGATTTCTGAGAAAAATTACTACGCTATTCCCTAAAACTAGTGGATGCTTCCTAAAGGTGCGTGACCCGGTCAATATTGACCCTGAGTTGCGTGCGCGGTAACACTTAGAGAAACATATCTCATATTTGCAATACGGATTGGAGGTAATGAGGCCGAAGTGTATGGTGTAAAACACCCCGTTTCTCGATATACATCGAGTTCTCGAAATTGCCACGGTTTTGTCAAGCAAATATGCACCTCTCAGATTCAACTCTCCTCTGGTTATCTTTTGACTATCAAGGTCATACAGATCCATCCTGTTGCCGTTTATAGCACTTTGCAGCGGAGTAATTCCTGGAGGATAAACTCCTTCAAAATAAAAAAGGTCTAATTATGCGTCGAAAGATCTGTGAAAAACTACAGAAGATTGATAGCGCGCTAACAGAAACAGCAAACAATTTCGGGGGACAACATTCTCCTCCAAGGAGTGTTTGTTATCTCCTGGTTCTTCATCAACAACAAACTGTGGACGAGGATACACACTGAGCCAAATACTCACTTTTAAACAAAGTTTTCGTTAAGGAGGGACTTAAGTGAAGCTGCGGTTCAGCGCGAGGAACTCCTCGTCTTTCATTTGGACCAATATTTGAAATATCCAGGAAATTCTCCTGAATATAGTCATAGTATATTGGCTACCATAGGTGTAAGGCGTCAGTAAGTGTTATTATGCATTTTTGGGGTTCAGCAGACACTTTCTACGTTCTGATGGTCCACTTGTGAAAACGGAGGGTAGCTGACCGTTTCCTAATCAAGTATCGCCATAGTTCTTCATTCAGTCTCCCTTATCTATTTGGCTGGACCGTGCTAGGACTGTCAACCTCAGGCTGTCGATATGTAGACTCTGTTTTATTTTCGCAATGATGACTCAGCCTTGACTAAAACTTGTCCTTACTGTTACACTGATTTTAACTATCATAATTAAACAATCCACCGTAAAAAATATGAGTCTGCTGGCAGCATGAGCTGCTTAGTGAAGTGGAAGTAAGTAGAATTGCAACTTACTGAGCAGGAGCAGCTGCACACTTTTCACAAGGAACGCAGTCTTCATCCATTGTGCTTCGTTCTGGCCTGTAGAATCCTGTTTGGCAGTGCTGGCACCGAGGACCTACTCGATTACCAGGGCAGTTGATACAGTTGCCTTGTGCATCACATTTATCGCAAACACATCGCGGTTGACACTTTCCGGGTTCGTCCGGGTCTGGTTGATATCCGAGTGCACAGCTCTTGAGGACAAAGGAGGATGAACTTTAGACAGACACATCAACAAATTAAATGCACTAAACCAAACGCACCAGTTTCATTTCTTTTGACCTCCTGTACTCAGTTAACCCTTAGTCTGAAAACAGGTGGTAAGTCTGTGCAGATCCTCTCTGTCTGTGTCTGTATGCACTGGCGACGTTGTTTAGTAAGCATATTTGATACAACAAGTACATTCAAATTTACTTACTAACGGAAGTGAGTACGGAGAGAAATACATTAAGCAAGAAAATGATATGCTTCAGTAGTTGCCTGAAAATTTCCATAGCTTCGACGAGAAGGCAAAGTGGCGAACATTAATGTTTTCGGGAACTTGTCGTCAGGTCAATACATATCTAATGGTTAAAACGAAGACAAATAGTGAAATAAATGGGTAAGAATGCCAGCCAAATTAAAGAGGAGAGAACAAAGGAGATTGATTGTCAGTGAAACCGAAGTCCAATTCAACTGGTGTAAGGTGGTGTAAGGAGCTGCTGAGCAATTGAATCGATCAGTTTGTTTACATGACCAAGGCAGAGTTAGTTTTTGACAGCATAGTACCGTATTTCGCAATCTTATTTTGACTGCTTCACCCGTAGTCAAGCGATACCGTTGGATCGATACTGACTGTCTCTGAGGTACTCTGTAGATACCGTGAAAAGATTCGCTCGGAATGACCACGAAATGAGTATGCATGTGACATAACCGAGCTTCCGATTGAGCCAATTAGTGTGGTGTTATTGGGCAAGAGAGATAGCAAGTTGCCTTATCGTGCACTCAGCATATTCCGCTGAACAACAACAGAAAAACTGTACTAACATGTTCTGGGTGGGAGTTGATATTTTGTTTGAGATTTAGGTTGAGCAACAGAGGGGTTGTAGACCAAGGACGTTAGGTTGCATCCCGGGTCTTGCGTTGCAGGGATTGAAACAAGCTGTGGGATTCGTTGCCTGCTAACAGATTGCCTTTATAAGGTATTAATTCCCTATTTGTGGAAATGAACACACATCCACAAGCTTAGTGAGCCACTTCACTTCATTGTGAATAATCGCTATATGCATCACAACATTCCGGAAGCGATTAGAGCAGTAAACTGAAGGGGCTTTAGTGGCATCAGTGAATCTTCAGTAAGAGATGAAGAGTTACGTGCTTGTTTCTAGAAATGGAGTCAATGATAAGAACACAAAATGGAATAAGCACGTGGGCTACTTCCACGGGAATGAAATCGAAATAAAAAGTTCCACTTACACTGAGTTGTCTAAAAGCGCAAAACTCACCTCACACGATAGGCCTTCATAACCAACTGGACAGTCACACTGCTCAACTTCAGTGACCCAGGCGTCAGTGCGGCCTGACGGAGTGACATATTCCAACTGAACATCTTGCACCTCCGTACTGGTTTGATCTTCGAAATTTCTCACGCGTATGCCGATCGTTTGCACATCACGCAGAATATTCATGAATGCACTACGGCCATCCAAGCTACTCAAGCGTCTTGAACATTTTCGGTCTTCAAACCACCGATCACGTTCATTCAGTTTTATAGATAACTCGTTCTCATATCCATCTTCAGCTGTATTCAGAAGGATCTGGTTAGGGTGCGGGCACCAGTATATCGTTTTTTCTTTGCCCTTTAAAGAAAACGAACAAGAGGTTCCAGCTATAGATCTAATGAAAAATACTACTAAATCACACAATTGGGACCGAACATACTATTTCCTAAATCTATTTATCGAACTACTTCCTTGTCAGAAGTAGGAGTAAATGAATCAATGTGATTTTGTGCAGTTCATATGTAGGAGGTAAATGGCGTCATTATGCTTTAAGTTATTCACTCTGATGGGTATACGTTACTGGATAATAATACCAACGCAGGTCAGGATAAGGCAAGAATAACAATGCGATAAACGGTTCATCTTGATTGGGGTTCTTTAGGTGAACCCAACAGGACCGAAGCGTGTTGCCTCAGTCACATGACTTCAGTACCGTTCGAGCAGTTAAATGTTCCAACAGCAGTTCCATCCCCATTTACCTATCACATCCCTTTATTTAATGGTGAAAAAGTCAGGAATGCCATTTCACTGCACTGAAGTAGACCTTCATTGTATGAGCTGGAGTAACGGTGCATTTCGGATAAAGAAACCTGTATTAACCCACTGAAGAAGTGCTAGAGTGCATTTTGACAATACGCTACCTGCCTTTTTCAAAGAGGTTTACGACCAGAAAGGGTGTGATAGTCATTCGGAGGTAATGAACACATCCGTTGGAACTTACATGGAGCGCAACCAAGGCACCGGGGAAGAAGTTTGTGAACGGTCCATATTGCCTGATCTTCACTTTCATATTGTAACTGTATGATGTAACCTAGAGGTAAGATATGTCAGACTGGTATTCAGCTTGATATTCAGATTGGTATTCAAGAGTTTGTTAGTTTTTTTGTCAAGAGCAAATATGAATAGCGTTTGGAATAGACTCTCACATATTCAAATTTGTCACCGAAAGCACGTGTGAAGTGGAAAATTTACTTGGTTCCTTTATTCACCCACCTTTCTGATCCTTTGCTTAGACGACTGTATTTTGACACGAATCCAGTGAAATAAGTCTCCTCACAAGAGAAGGAACTCCGGCGCGCCTGGATTTTAGCACTATTTTTGATCTGTTGGTCAGAGTCTTCGTTCAGCTAGGTAAATCCTCTTGCGAAAGCGACGTTTGTCCGATATGCATATGCCAGGTTGAAGGACCCTCCATAAATGTTCTTATGGGACATATTTCGCCATTGCAAAAGCTTTCAAAGGCCTCCTATTGGTTTCTCGTGTGAGAAGGGGGAACATATTTAAAACTATCGGATCCATATGGGAAGCTGGCCACAAACATAAATCTCATGTAACTAAATTTCTCTTTCAACTCATTTAAACATTTGAATAATTAGGACATTCTTGGCGTTGTTGGACAATCAGTGTTTTCATGTTATACGGTTTCAAATAGTTAGATAACTTACAGATCTTCCGATTTCAGCCTATGGAAATCGAAAAAGAACTACCGAATTTCCATAACCCAAATGTTCAGTGGGACCTAGTTAACCACCAAACACGGTTCAAGATATCCACTTACCCAGGGACCCTGAAGTCCGAATTCACCTTCCAAATAGGCCTCATCTTCGGGGTAGTTTGTGTACCGAACCAAATTATCTGTTATTTGTAAACCATCGGTGGTTGCTTCACCAATGTCGTCGTTGTAAAGAACAATCACGCTTGTTGTTCCAGTTAGTTTCCACATCTTATTCACCTGTTAAGAAACATTGCATGGCAAGTTTACTTAATTTTACTGATAAAATGCTGAAAGCAGGTAGCTGCAGACCTCCAGGGGTGCTGCACTTTGTAGCTGACTACCTATTTTAACCGGACGTCGCGGAACACAAAGACTTTATACAACTAGAAGCAAGAAAATACCACACATTATGAGGCTCTAACAACGACAAACTTCAGTGTTTTGAAGGAGGACGTATTTAGTTTCTTTGTGGTTAAAACAAGCCTGATCTTACGGAACTTGTGGGCGTGTCGCTTTCTAAAGCATTGGCTCATTATTGATGGACGCTTCAAAAACTGTTAGTTTAGATTCATTTTGCGCCTTAGTTTAAGATTGATGGGCTTTTTACAAAACTAGCGATCTTGGCATTGAAACCAAGCCCGAGTTCGGAAGTGTGATGCTGATTTGATCTACTATCGAAGTACTGCTGCTGTGCCAGAATCCCTCTTCAACTGTATTCCGAATCAACTATTCAAGAGCTAGGAAGGCTAGCAATCCTGGAAGTTTGGATCGTCGATAGCAGTTTTACTGACGAAAGAGGTTTACCCGGAAAAGCCGGTAAATGCACTCCGCCGAATAAGCCACTACGCCATCTAAATGTGAATCAAAATCGACATTTAAAAAGTAAAAACTTTCTCGCCGACTCCATATACAACATACCATTGTTTCCGTTTTTATATTCACCACCTCAACTCTCAGATTATCAACATTGGTCAGGATAAGGTCGAAGTGAAGACCCTCAACAGTAACTTTCCTGTAAAAGAGGAACGCCCTGCGGTGTAAAGCTGAGTTTAGCGTGAGGACAAAGGTACAGGTCTATCATCTGTCATCATCGCCTATCATCTCGTCCTCATTTTCAGATACTAGAACTGGCAACTATAGTCCGAGAATATCTGGAAGCTAAAGGCTTTTGACTATTGAGAATCAAGGATTGTTCTGAAAACAAAGCGGACTGACGTGGTACTCAAAGGGGTAATTAGACAGCTATTTATTGGCAGTTTACGTCAGGTCGTCTGTATACGGTAGCGTATTCTGCACTGGTTTACAGACTAGACGGTTGCTTCGTAAGGAAAGTCCGGGATCCAAGTCCCTACTGACATCGGCTTTACTGCGGACACGGCTCAATATGATCAGATCAAAATTTGAAGTTCAAGGCATTCAATCTACTGTATCCACCGCTGGAAGCAAGCTTAGATGGCCGTATGTGTGGACCTTGCAACCAATCGTCAAGCATCAGAGGTTACAATCCGGGATTACAAAAAGTCGACTCCAACAAAAAGAGGAAATACCTCAAATAACAGTTAGCATTTTTAGAAATCCCAGTTCATCGAAAAAAATCGGTAGCCTAACGACTGAGTCGCATGAACTCACGGGCGATTTGACGTAACCCTTTGCACTCTGACACTTGTCTGTCACGCCTGAACAATAACATCTGAGGCATTCATCTGCGAAAGTGGCACCGTCATTGAAGAACGGGACGGTACACATACCACCCTCTGAAAACGGAAGGCAAAGCAAGCACGGATGACGGTATTTTTAGAAATGGCAGGTATGATGATGAGAAGGTCCCAGTTATTTAAGGTCTAGCCTTATAATTTTAATTGCGCTTGTAACTGCATTCTTTCACCTGTATGGACGTTTCTCACCGTCATTTTTATAGTTCCCGTCAGGAAAATATTAGCAGGGCAGTTTCGAGACGAGGCTGTGACATACTAGTTACTTTGAGAAGAATAGCTGTCGTTGCGGAGCCTGCATGTTGTGCGATGTTTGAAACAGACTCAGTAGGTGAGAGTATAGATAGTCCCACAAAACCATTAAATTTTATCAACTATTATCATGCAGGTTAGAATGTTTGATACTGAAAGCAGCGATCTACGTGTATTCAAAGTAGTGTTGTCTATCTTTTCGTGTTGGCTCTAAGGCGAAACAATATCACAAGTCCCCCGTGTAAATAGACACGGAGAACATTGCCTCCTTTGACGGAGGAAAAGCAAGAACAAATCAATCGAAGGACTGAAAATGAAGCTTGTGTTTTCTGTGCCGTCCCCTTGAGCTTGGCCTACACCAGATTAGTGGAGAATTTATCACGGATTGCGGTGACCATCAGAATTACTGGATTGCTTGTTAAGGTGTATTTACACGCGCAAACAGTGTTCGCAGCTGCTGCATCATGCGTCAGGAAGGATTTGAAGGAAATGGACGGTTTCCCTCAACTGACATTTTATTATAAAATTTGTACAGTACATGTGCAACTGGGAGCCGGGTGCCGGCTGAAGGACTCAAAAAATCACAGCGGTCAAAGTTATGAGCGCCTACCAACCTTATGCATGTTGAAATTTTTCTATCTGATGGCATCGTTATATAACAGGTGCAATGTTGAATTATGCGTGTGCGTATCTGGGGGGGGGGAGGGGGAGCATAAACAAGCCTTTAACAAGTTTTCCACGGTTACTTGTCCTAATATTTTGGTGCAGTTGGAACTCCAGGTATTTTGCATACTTGATTACTGGGATGCTTACAGGTGCATAGGCTACCTCGTAGGTTACAGCTACTTCTTGACATAGCGTGTTACCTTAATGCATCAGTGAGCAAGTCGCCAATTGTTTTGCTTTGTTATAATGACAAAATATCCACGCCTTTCTAGTTAAGGATTTATTGAGAATCTCATCCTATCCTCATCGTAATGCGTACGTCTATCCCGGGGTGGTTTGTCTGTCCAAAAATTGAAATGGACGTCTGTTTCATCCCACTAATTGTTCGTAGTCAACGCACGTTAGATAAAAATGTCCAGTATTTCCAGTCATGAGAGGATCTACTTTCTATAGCCCGTCTCACTCACGTGCATCGCGATCTGTAGAAGGACCTTTTAATCAACGCTGGCGCAACAAGCGTGCGGGTTAGTTGGCAGCACTAATGTAAGTGAGCGACCTGTACATTTTTACAGATTGTTTCAGGACAGTAACAGGTGGTTGTGGAAGCTGTGTTACAAAGAAATCGATAAAGGTGTGCCACGATTCCGTTCTTTATGTTCGAATAAGACTGCTTCTGCTTACTTGCCACATTAACTGCGATATCAGGAGCCATACTTCTCCTCTTGCTAACTGCCTCACAGGTGTACAGCCCACTGGCTTGTGGTTCCATATTGGTCAGTGTGAGTTGGCTGATAACCTTGTTGCAGTCAACCACAGTCGTATTCATGACGTAAGTAACATCATCGCGAAGACCACCCCAGTTGAAGCGCCAGTTTATAGCAGGAGGTGGATGGCCATAGACAGCACACGTCAAAGTCAGATTCTTCGACTGTATCCCAAAGAGATGTGTTTCACCTGATGGCTCAATAATCACAGGATCACCTTTGGAAAGAGCGAGATATGATTGCAGCAGTATGATGATAAATACAACAAAAATAGAGGTAATTTAAGTGATTATCCACTAACGTACAACGTATTAGGCTGTTTAAAATCCGACTGACATTTGGTTCATATGACGGGGAAATTCTAAGTGCATGCATTGACGATCGTAACTCACTGATCTAGGAGCTGTTCCTGCCGAGTCTCCCCTACCAGGATGGTTACTTTTATGGGTTTGACCAACACAATCTCGCGGTCATCCGGGATGAGGGTTGGGACGTGTTTGGAGGCTTGTCCTTTGAAAAGTGTCATGCATGAGCATTTTTGATCAAACATAGCCGCCTTTCGATCAGGCCTTTGAACCAAAGACTTGGGTTGAAGGCTCCAATCCTTCTGATTTGTAAACCCGGCGTGTAAACAGAACTTCAACAACCGGGAATAATCTTATGTCATATCGGCCGTCGTAGTATCATCAGCCGGGTCACCATAATTGCTGCATATAGTACAGCAAGAAGGCGGAAACAGGCTACTACTAACGCCTTCCTTTTTTATCTTTCACGTTCTTCCTTCCTTCCTCCAACCCATTATTAATATTCACATTTTAGGCCTATTCACCAGGATTAACGAACCCCTTCGGCCTTAGCTGCGACATCTGCACGTCAGTTGGCGCTCACAGTCTCCGGTACTTCGAAAGTAACGTGATTTATCTGACAGATTTTTTCTGTTCTCATTCAGAAAAGAGCGGAGCAACAAGGTGCTCCTCCTTGCGCACTAGACTCAATTGAAACTGATGCACAATGCGTATAGAAAATAAGAATTCCAGTTGCAGGCACATACGTTGAATGAGCCTCCCCTTCCTTCTCATCTCGATTTACGCTGCGCGCCTCTTGCCATTCAGAAGGCTCGAAAACTCTCTGTGAATAGGTCGGTACTGTTCCAAGACATCGGGTGGAAGAATACTTGATTGACTAAATACTCGTCGACATTGGCTTTGCTTGGTTCATTTCTTAGAGTCCGTGAAGAAATCTCGTAAAGACTTATGTTTGTATTTTTATCGTGCCTTCTTACCTTCCAGGTGAGTGTAGTTCGGGCACCACCAAAAACATTTTCATGACGCCTTGAGTTCCCTGTTTCGGCGGACTAGAGAACACGTAGAGTTGTGGCTGCTGGGAATCCATGCACACAAATGTATACAATCAGCGTATCTGAGACTCAGTCGCTCATTGGACAACGTTACAGTATGGACAACGTTGAATAACTGCTTTACCTATGTGCTGACTGGGATAACCTAAATCTTCCGACTACATGCCGGTACCCAACAATACCATGCCAGCCATAGACCAGAATGATCACATCACCTTCAGTTACCTAGGCCATGGATCAGTTACTGACCATTGCTCTTTTTGGTATACTTGTGCAAAAAATGGTCAGCACCCTTCCAGAGTCGCTTCTCGCTTCGCATTTCGAGGCTGCGCAAGCGGTGAAAAACTAGCTTAACAATGAGTTTAACAAAGGAACAGTTTAGTAGTTGTAAACATGACCTTCGCGGCTGTGACCTTGGGGGTGATCATTTATACTCTTAGATTTATGCTATCAGATTAGTGAACTAACTGAATCTGTACATTATTTTGCTCGGTAACTAATTTCCCGTTTATACATTAAACTTTCCATGTTACTTTACGTTCAGTACGAATACCTATGTAGTTTACTGTTGCCCTGCTTCTATTTCCATGCTCTCAACAAAAAAGGTTAAACAAACAACATCAACATATCTTAGTGCGTTTCATTCTTATTTAGACCAGACAGTCATTTTAGCACTCACTGCACTCATGTTCATCCGCACCATCAGCTTCACAGTCAGCAACTCCGTCACAAACAAACGATCGTGATATTAGTTTACTCTGTCCTGGGCAAGCAAAGTGGGTCCCGTTGCACTTGTCGTATTCCGAAGGCACTAAAATGTCAATTAAATCACAAAATATCCAACTTGCAAGATTAAGTTAACAAACTCACAATAACAAAAAGAGAAAAGTTTAAATGTTTTTACTTACAGGTAACAACTAAACAATGAAATGGAAGCCTGTTAGAAAACATTATGAATTAACAACGCCCTATGTGCAGCTGTTAGAATGACGAATACACTTGCTTGCACAAATTTCCATTGTTGACCGTCTAGGTCATTGTTCTGATAACTAGCGCACTATGGAAAGAGAAATTGTTTTAGAAGAGGTACAAAGATGACAAATGACCCGTTTACTTCGATTTGGACGCGTTACGTATTCAATATAATTTGCACATTCTATCGCTTTTATTCCAGTCTGTGAACTTCACTCAGTTATGATGATATTACTTCAGTCTGAAAAGTAGGCACTTTTATCAACTTTTCCTCACACCCATGTTCCAAGCCCTGGTTGCTGATCCGGGATAATATACTATACTGGTTTACAGTCTACGCACCAAGAAAAAAATTAACGGTTCATCTGCATGTTCTCTTCCGGCGAATCATTTCCCATGTTTTTCTTTTTCAAAATCCATATTTTATTTTCAATTTCCAACCACTTTTACCGCTTGTACCACTGTTGAGATAAGTAAATCACTTCAGGGCTTTTCGTGTGTTTTATGAACGGAGCAGGTTCAGGCTTCTCAATACTGATGTGAATGGTTCGTTTCTTCAAATCTGAACGACGGGGGTCGATCTACGCCACACAGTCGAGCCTGGTCAAAGTTTTGTTGACAAGTAATTATGCTAGAACACACACTATATTAAACTTTGGTCTTCCAAAGGCTCGGGTTTGATTGCAGAACAAAATATTTCAGTGGATGAAGCACCATACGTACAAGACTTTCAGCCCATTCAATCGTTTATTAGAACGGAGTGGGTGCTTACTGTATCCGATCGCCTTTAACTATGGCCTAATCGGGTGATAATTACTGTATCTCGCAGTGCTTTGTTTTTATAGTCTGCAGCTTCTGTGTGCTATTTTAGAAGAATTACGAGTATTCCAGAACAAACAATGTTGGCAACATTTAGGCCGGCATGAATCCAGGGGTAACTTACATGGACAGTTGGCTTCGTCAAAGTTGTTCCCACAATCATCGTCCCCATCACAGTGCCAGTATTGCAAGTAACATTTCCGTAGTGGCTTTTTCCCATCTAGCATTCTACAAACATATTCATTGGGTGAACATTCATCTGAAAATGCAAGCAACAGATAAATGGAGGGATTAATCTTACTCAATTTATGGTCTCGATGGGGCTTAAAAACAATGAAACGCTTACCGCATTTACTGAGCAGCTCATCTGAACCATCTTCACAATCTTGCTTGCCATCACAAAATCTCCAAGACTCCACGCAACCACGTGAGTTGCATGCACGATAGCCTGGTGGACAGTCATCGCGTACGAATATACGAGCCGTTACACTGTTTACCTGTAGTGTAATAAATTCAGTGGGATAAAACAGACGCCAAAGATAAGTGCTGCTTCATAGTGCATATCCGAATTGGTACGAAATACATCGTGGATTTCAGTTCACTGATGTACACAGACCACTGTAGGAGTGGTGTCTTTTTGTTGGGGTAGTCTGCCCTATCCACCGCATTACTCCATCAAATTCCGTTTAGGTGAGGGTTAGTCTGTTCCTCGTGGGGCTATTCAGACCAAGCCGTGATTGTCACTATCCATGCCATTTTTCAAGTAGATGATATGTTTGGTGGTTTGAATAATCTGGTTGGCAGAAGATTTCAACTAGTTTGGAATTCCTAGTTCGAGAAGTTGTTTTCTGAAGTAAACGTAATTAGACTGGACCTCACAGTTGATAGATTCTTCCTTAGTAAGCTATAGGGAATTTTATAGACTTAATACACTGCTCATATGGTTGGTGAAGACACTTCGACAGCCTACGACAGGTTCCGCCCTTCTTGGGGCTCATCAGCTAGGCGCAGTCTCCAAGTTTCCGTGAACCTTCTGTTCTACTTGAACCCAAACTGCACGAAATTCGACTTATGCAATCATTTGCACACTGATTTGGTTTTGACGAGAGACTCATCTATCAGCTGAGATAGCTTAGGTTGCAGCTGTCCATGCCGACTTATCTTGTTAATTAGAGTTGGTGTGCGCTCCTTCCGAACCGAGTTTGGCTACAATAATTTGGTAAACTTGCCGTTTCATTGATTTCCCAATATGGATTCCGCGACCCTGGGATACTCCTAATCAGGGCTGATACTTAACGCGTAAATTCATCAATGGGAGCCAGGAATTACACGACCATAGGTGTACTAATTCAGTGGCTGCGGATTTTTACGTTATTGGGCAGCGTGTGTGGGTCGAGGATCTTAGAGGCATCCGAAACCACAATACAGAAAGCTTAGTAGTCCGAACTAACACCTATATTTGCTGCTTAGGCTTCCTGGCCTAGAAACCCACAATCCACGGTTGGCAATAGCTCAAGTAAATGAGGTATTCAGATCGGCTACGCTATCTGTAAGGCTAGAGGGGCATGCTGAAAGCGGCTAAAACAACCTACGATGTTATCTTTCTGGTGGTCAATTGTCGGTTGCTCCCCAAGTACCCTTATCAGTGAAAATTCAGAAGAATCAAGTTCACAGTCGTATCGGAAAGCTGGTCTATAGGAACAGTAATTAATGCACTCTGCACACATGGTTCTTAGACTCAGAAGTAAAAGCAGATTTTTTAGAGTTCTACTCATTGTATAGGCCATGGTTGGAAAAGGTTTGACTCAATGGATGATCTTGGAGATTGCCATAACTTCGGAAGTCGATCAAGAAAATGCTTCGGTTAGCTCCTGGGAACACTCACTGCACTTTCATTAGTGTACAGTCTTCCTGGGCGCCGTTTCGAGCTCGCCTGATTGTGATTGGTCCGGCTGCTGATTGGTTCGTTGGTTGTATCGTCAGACGGCCGTTGTCTGTTTGCAGTGCCCCGATTGACCGTTGGCGTTGCTGACACATAAATGAAGCTTGCTGATTGCTTGACCTTGGTTTTCGTTGACCTTCGGTTGCGAACTGTGAAATACTGATATGATTAGTCGACAGGCTTTGAACTGGATTCGGACATTGATTGACTGATCGTGTTGCCTTTTAACTTGCTGCAGCCCCTGCATCGCCCCCTCCCCTACAGTGACATACCTTCGAAGACGGTTCTGATATACAATGGCCATAAGAATTTCGTTGATTTTCGCCGAAAATCAGACGTTTTCAAACGTGCTACGGCCTTTATGCGGTGTCAGCGAAAGTTAGTTTAGACTAAATAACTGACCCTGGTTACTCCAATACATACTTTGAATTGGGACCAATTTACTTGGCACCGACTTGGTGCAGAATTTCCAACCATAAAACGTTTGGAAAACCTTTGCACGGATTGACTTACTCCATCACTGCATTCGTATGTAGTACTGTTGTCCTCCCAGCTTAATGATTTCACGATCAACAGCGTGCGACCTCCGGTTGAGCCAATAACTTCCTCCTTCCCCGGTTTCAGGTCTCGTCTGTCTGTTCGCATCCAAAAGAGCTTGCCGCCATCCAATCCCGGAACTACAGATAGTTCACACAGAAATCGTGCGCTGGTGCCGGGTCTAGCGTCCACTTCTTCTGGATTGACCGATAGAGCTGGGATAGTTAAAACAATACAATCCGACTGAATGAAATCACCTTTTTTTGGAAATTGAATATGATTATAGCAAAGCAAACAACATATAAATAGATAGTTGTCTGTTAAAAACAGGCAACAGATTTCGACTACCTACCAGGAAAAAGAAATTGGCAACGGCAGGTAGGGTGGTCGCCAAGACCGGATTGTCGGTCCTGTCTACGTTCCTTTTTTGTCTAAGTACGTTTTGCACAGTGTACTACAGATACAAGTTATTCGCTGCTGACTTGGTCTTGAGTGAATAGGTACTAGCAGTTTGCTACTTAACCCTAAGTACCTCAGTGAGAGTTAGTATAGCCAGTGGGTTTTGTTAAAATTCAACAAGGAAGTGTCATTTCGAAACTGAAAGCATCCTTTTAGAGAAAACAGTCTGAATTTCCATGCTGCGCAGCGGAAATACCCGGGTTCTAATGTAGACTATTGTGTGTTTCGAATATCGGGATTGATACCGGTAAATTTACGGTGTTTGCTCTAGAAACCCCACTATAATTTGCAATGGCTTGGCCAATGCAAACGCTCTGAGTTGGAAGAAAGACCTATGTTAACTTTTACGCTTCACTGACGTTTGCTTAATCATTTTAAATTTAAAGTACTGGGTGTTAAAGAGAGCACCGGGGGAACAGCTTGCAATTCCTTCTGTCACATTTTTAAGTAGGTACTTTTGGCTTTGTATAGCCTAAACAAACCCTAATAAACTCTTGTTGGTCAACCACAAGTTGGGTAATTATTTGAGGTGGACAATTTAGTCTTGATCTTATCTAAATTAGATTTGCCCAACCTGTCAGAATCATGTGGATCGGCCCGTTAAGTATATTGAAGGCTGATTAATGATGCATAGCCGAATCTGAAGACCTGTACTGAGCCTGACACTTCTTAAAATGAGTTAATGCGGGTATGGTTCTTCTGCTCAATGCGTTTTCGGGTATACACAGGCTTTAGATATTCTGAATATCCTTTTGCTCACTCACGGTGCCACGTTGCAACTGATAGATGTGACGAAAATCAGAGATATGTATTAAGACCAAGTGAGTTAGCGGAATTTTCGGTGTTTGAGACTATGTGAGATTACGGGGGAGGTCCACCAGCACAGTGAACGCTTTCAAAGTTCAATGAGAGAGAGGTCATTTTGGGATGCACTGTACCTAAGGATCTTGTGAAACATGTAAACTGGGGAATAAAGCCATTCTCTCGTATTTAAAAAAATTTGCTTGCAGAAAACAGTAGTGGAAAGTCCTGTTGAAAGAAAGAAAACTATTTTATTAAACTAGTCAAAAATTTCCGAAACTTTCTCAGTTTATCATCCCCAAAAGCCGAAGTTTGAAATATGTAAAGCAAAACCAACCTCGGAGCTTAACGTTCAACCGAGCCCTTCTTTCCATTCCAAAGGATCGGCACAGGAATTCACCCTCGTGGTATTTTTGCACATTTTTGATGGTCAAAAAGGATGTTGATGGTGTGGCGGCGGGTCTTCCAATAGACACACCTTGGGGGAGATGGCGTTCAATAGAGTCTTCACTAGGGAGGAAATACCAACTTATGAAGTTGTTTCCATCACCCCGACCCTTTAAATGGCAGCGAAATTCCGTATCCTCATCGGAATTTGCCCATCGTGTGTCCGAGTCTGGTTGCAGCTCCAGGTCCAGCTCCACTGTAGGCAAATATGAGTGGAACAAGATGCTTTAATCGAACAAACAGGCTTTTTGTTAAGATTTACTACATTAACGTGGAACTGAAATAGGTCGTCTCCTAGAAGTAACACACTCCTCAAAATTTCTGAAAACTCTTCGATAGTCGGCGACCGGTTTTTCTCTTCTTGCGGGTCAGTAATTGCGCACGATCTCCGAGTTCCCCCCAACCTCACGTTCTACTCGAACTCAGATTGGACGCAATTCGCGAACTACAATTATTTGCGAAAAACAGTTTAGTTACTATTGTTTTCCGTCTGGACAACGTACTGCGATGTGCCGAATACCGTCCCAGCTGAAACATGCGGCGGACGTTGGGCAGCACAATTGGCTGAAGAATACCATAAATGAGAGTTTCGGCCTGGATTCATTTGATTCTCCCACTAAAACCAGCTTAGTTTCGAACGATTACATTTCGAGGGTTGCCCTTCTATTTCCGCAATCGTCCGGTGAACAAGATCAAAGCGGGCTCCTACGTCCCGAGGTCTTGATTCCTATGCACCCTCAGAAGAATTTTACTGGTGCAAAATGATAAAAAACAAGAGCTGTTTTTAAGTCTGTGAACAAATTTTCTGAATTTTGGTAGACTTTGTGTATATGTGTTGCACGTACTTTACATGATCCTACAATGCATCTTAAAAAACTGATGCCGAGTACGTCCTGTGGAGGTAAACAATTTTGCGGAGTTGTATGTACGTGTTTTTCTCAGGATGTCAGTGCACCGAATCTCTTCGTTTAAATTACTATGTAACAATGCTACGGAGTTCCTAGTTTACCTTTTCTGTCAAGTGTTCTATGCAGGATTTCAAAAATCAATGCCGGTTGGATGTATCGTAATTTGGCGTACGGAAAGTCATAGCAGTTAGTTTGCGTTCGGCCAACACACCCCGCCTAGGATCGCATCGGTTGGGACCAGTGCACGACACCATGGATTATTTTATGACGAAAATAAATCAGTCGAATATTTTTGGGGCGAGTGAATGCTAAGTTAGTACCAGCTTTGCTCGACGGATCATTCACAAGCATTTTTCAGTCTGCACTCTTTTGATACTGACCACTACTGCCTCATCCACGTGAGTCTCTGCTACTCTAGTGTGAATAGTCCTCGTCCCGTCCGGTCACGATTATTCTGGATAGTTCATAAAGAGATTGAAGGTAATTAATTTTAGTTTTGTGGTATTGTGAGGATATTTTGTCCCTTAATAAAATCAAGCTATGCTGAAAGCCGAGAAGGATTGTACAGCCGTTTCATCCTTATCGGGAATCATCATTCATTAGTGACTGAAGGATGAGAAGCGCCATATCCTGTATAAGTGAGAGTTAACCACACTGCTGATCAGTTCCTTGTAGCCAAACGGTTTGGTCTTCAACTACTATCGGGGATTTTATGAGTTTGGATCGCCCTGAGGCTTCTCGAGCCGTGCACTACTGATAATTCTCAACGAGGATAAAGTAGCTGTGCTGTACTTCTCGGCAATCCAGTATAGAACAGCCTCATCGACGGGACGAAATCTCCCTTGGGAACTTGAGTTTACCATCAGCTGAGTCTCATTAGCGGTAAATATCCTCCGCACTACTGTGGTTTCAGTTTCGACCATCTGACCTGGTAAGTTTTACCACTACTTCACTGGTGCACGCTGAGCACACCTCGGTTAGCTCTTATGAATATGTATCTAATCACGCCGCTGCAATGCGAACGTGCGCATATTGAATTTGTGACTAACTATAATATTCGCAGAGTGACAAGAGATACACCGATCACACTATGGTGGTGGTGAAAAATAGAAATACACTTATATTCGTAATGCACTGCTCATAAGGTTGCTGAAAATTCTTCGAAAGCCCACGACCGGTTTCGCACTTCTTGGGGCTCATCAGGTAGGCGCAGTCCCTGAGTTCCCATCAACCTTATGTTCTACTTGAAACCAAATTGCACGAAATTAGCGGAATACACTCATTTGCAAATAAATTTGGTTTTGCGATAGACTCATCTGGAACCCAGCTGAATCTCTCGTTTGTGATGTTTCCAGGCAACTGAATGTGCTGCACCAAGCCGAATAACTCCTTAGTAGCCCAAGCGGCAACTTCTCATGAACAGCTGACCTTCGCAAGGATTTAGTATTTAAATTGTCTTGCTCCAAGTATACTCCACCGCAATTCACACCCACGCTCTTCACATGGGCAAGACAGTGTTTCATTCGAGCTCACTGAACAGACCAAAAAGTCACCAATTTGTTGGATGATAGAAACAATAAAAACTACTCGAGAATACCTTGACAGCCCATGACCGGTTTCGCACTTCTTGGGGCTCATCAAGTAGGCGAGGATGAGCCTGATGAGCCCCAAGAAGGGTGAAACCGCTCGTGGGCTGTCGAAGAATTTTCAGCAACCTTATGAGTAGTGCATTACGAATATAGCTTGGCTTTCTTTTGGGAGTTTTTGGGGAGAAAAAAGGCTGTGCACTGACCTCGTGATTAATCGAACTACGGTGCTGTTTGGATTATTATCAGCAGTTCCTACTACGAATGCATCCCGGCTCCGTAATTGGTTCCTTTGCCATATTGATTGTTGAGCTATACCGCACATGTTCAGGAGAACATTCTGCACTGGGTAATTGACACCATATTCAGGTCTACTTAAACTGGCTGGGTAAGTGTTCTAAACAAGTGAAAACATTTATATAGGGGGAACTGGAATAAGACTTGAGGCGCGGGTAAAACAACACCTTGTTTGTCTTGTTGAAGCAATCCTTGCGAAGGTCAGCTGCTCATGAGAAGTTACCGCTTGGGCTACTAAGGAGTTATTCGGCTTGGTGCAGCACATTCAGTTGCCTGGAAACATCACAAACGAGAGATTCAGCTGGGTTCCAGGTGAGTCTCTCGAAAAACCAACTTTGTTTGCAAATGAGTGTATTTCGCTAGAACTATACTTATTTTTATGTAAGTAGGTCTGCTGACCGACACTTCACAATCAGTTGATGGTAGAATCAGTTGATTCTTTTCATTATTCGACCGATACATATCCAATTGTTTATCAGTGTATGGTTAACGTAGAGCACAGGGCTTTCAATAGATTGAGCCAAAGTTGAAAATTCTTAGCGCATTTTACATCTAAAAGGCTCATGTCCTGTGAATAAACTTTCGCCCTTATTTATAGCAGTGAGCAGGCGCAGGAACTCGCCGAAAAAATTATAGATACGGCTAACCGCGGCTTACTGTGACTGCGTCTGAGATACAGTGTCTACCATTCTGTTTGCACATCGGCATCGTTTTCAAAAAGGGCTCCGTTATCTTATCCGGTGTTTCTCCAGGAATGTAGAAGGAATCCAATGGCGATCAACTGCTTCAGTTTCCGGGCATTTCTGGGTTACATTCAGATCGACTATTCCATTTGGATAGCTTAGAGATCTTAAATGTGCTTGGCAGTGTGAGAGTACATGTACGCAAGTAAACATTATCAGATGTAAGTATGAGACATAAAAAATTGGTCTCGAATAACTTGTTGTTGACGGAAATCCTGCAATTGGATTAAATAGACTTTTTTACACTATGTATGATATAAGTCTTCCTCGTCATATTGTACCTGGTGTCTGTAGGAAAAGAACTTGCGCAATCTTCTGCTTTTGTCCACAACTGTATACGCCCTCATCTTCGGCAGTTAGATTTCGGATCACAATCAAACTTGTTTGCAGTCGGTCAGTACGTTCAACGTGTTCCCGGAGAGGACCGTCATTAAATGTCCATATCATCTGGAAAAAAATAAACGAAAGTGTTTTGTTGGGGTAAACTCAAAAAAACCTATAATAGTGCTGTTTTAATGTGCTAATGGTTTGACTCCATGCCTGACTAAAGAATGTCTAAAGCGGTGCCAATGTATAATATATCTACTGGCAGTAATTATTTGCGCCGTTGTTACATCTCACCTGTTTGCGTCACTGATCTCCGAATTGACTTACTTCATAGTTTACCTTGTGCAGGAATTAACTCCAGAAATGACTTTCCGGAATCATTATAACTATCGGTTTCAGTGATCTCAAAGAGCAGTTAGAACTAAGTGGTAATTTTTTGCTAGGATGGCCAACGTGAGTAATGGATCTGAGTGTTTAGTCTGAGACCATGCTCCACAATACTCCCGCCAACAATGAAGCCAGGGTGCCAGACTACTAACTCATGTATATCTGCAGTTAATTTCACTCTCCGGCAACGGAGTAGAAGAAGCAAGTTTCATCGACTTAGTAGCAACATGTTGTCCAGTTGGTTTGTACCAAGCACAGTCGCGCAACACCTGACGTTTACGTTGAGCAATCTAGCCGACAAACACATCAAGCCTATATGGTGGCAATTTAGTGTGTTGGTTGTCAGTTATTTCTGAACCGTTTAATCATTAAGTAAACATCAGCTCAGGGCGATCTGAGAAGAGTAAACACCTCGGAATCCCAGCTCAGGTTCTTCTCTTTTACTTAATTCAATCCTGCATTAGAACTTTACTTTTTTACTTCAAAACATGACCGTCTCCCAGAATTAAATGATTAATTAATTAAACTAATCAAACACACCGCAAAAACTGTTTTAACTGTAGGTTTTCCTTTGTACACTACCAAAACAGTAGAGTGGGTTGTCTTCCACGGTCATACTTTGTCCTCTGTGCAATAAAATGCCTTATAACAGGCGCGATTTAAATCTACCTTCCTCCGCATAAGCGTCACTAAACGTCGTAATGGAAAGCACAAAAAAAACACGGCATTAATCCATCTATGTTGCAGAGATGGGGCTCACGAAGATTCAACCCTGCTCTCAGTTGGTCATATTATTACTTACTATTACTATCAAAAAGCGCAAGAGTTGGTATGACGTGAAGTTGGAACCCTCTACCGGTATGTAGACTCCACTTGCTGTGTGACTGAAGCATTCCGGTAGCACGGAAGTACATATTGCCAAGGTAAGTTGAGATTACCCATTCATTTTGCTGGAGAATTCATTCCACACTACCCTCCTTAGATTAGAAAATCCTGTGGTTTTTCAAGAATCAGTGATGCACTGATTTTATAGTCCCAGGTACTCGATTATCACGCGGTCCATGTCTTTTTCTAACCAAGAAAATAAGGACTAGATTAAACATTATTGGTACAACCCAACGGAATTTAACTGCTCTGCCTTAAAAGCAGTAATGCGTTGTGTATTGATACCAATATTCCTCGTCGTTATCATCGTCATTGTCATTATCGTTGTCGACAGCAGCAGCAGCACCAATACATTATTATTAAATACTGTTGCTGATCTGCGATAAAAGACTGCAATAAAGGAGAGAACTTGTCTGATTGATAAAACCGAAACAATAGTTATGAGCGGTGTTTTGCAGTTTGGCAATTCCCTCGGTGCCCGTCTGAGGTGTCTACAGCTTGGCTCTGCGGAATAGAGATCGTCGGCTGGGGTAGCAGGAGAGGTAAGAGAGAAGTAAGAAAGGGGAATGGCGTCAACAGACGTGCGTTTTCGCCTACATACCCTACTGTATATAGCAACTGCGGTGACCGGCTGATGCCATCGCTTAGTGGCACAAAGGTGCATCTGGTTGCATAATTCATGGATGTATGTGGATTGAGATACTACCAGAGCTCCCGAACCTGGAAAATTAGTCTTCACTCAAAGAATTTGGCTAGGCGGCAAGGCAGCCGGACTTGGTTTAAGACTTCCACTATAGTCTAACTTTTAGAGAGCAAGTTGTTACACTTATTCCAACTCCCAGTGGGGGGCCAGGAGACTGTTTGTCAGATCTCTATACATAGAGCCAACCCGCTAGGAGAGACTCTGTGAATACCCGATGGACATCCTACAAAATAAGTCATGGTGTTACTGAGGTACGTAAACAGTCGCATCATGATGAGTTTCAGTCTCTTTGTGACAGTCTGGTACCTAGAAGTTGCAACAACGGATAGCTGCGGGATGAATATTGTTGATTAATGAATTTCAGCCGACAGGAAAATCTTTGTCAAATAACAGATTGGAAATTTTTGATAATAAAGTGGTTTGGCGTTGACAATGTATGACTCAAATGATAGATGGAAAATAAAGTCTCTGTTTTGGAGGCAGTCGTCAGGTTTTACGTCCATTTCCACAGAAAGATCCGTTCATTTGGAAGATGGACAAGACAAATCTTTTCTTTCCATTGGACGTCTGACTTGCTAAGATGTCACAGAAATACCGAAATCGCTGCGCCAGACTATGACTCTGGTAAGAACAAACCAGGAGGTATGTTTAAATTTTGAACAATCGAACGTGTTCAGTCATCGTAATTTTGAGTGCCTGCCATAGGCACTTTAGGTAAAATATGTGAGAACAGTCACTGTGCCAAATTAACTTTCTCCTCCTTCGAAATGGAAACCCTGACCACAAGCACGCTGCTCTTAGGTAAACTACTGACTAAGTGCCCATTTTATTGACTCTCAAAAACAACTAGTATTTTTTGAGCCACTAAGAACGGAGTTGCCACAATTTTATGGTACGTCATAAACCCACTTTACTACTACGTTCGATTTCACTAAAATCCGTAGACACTTCTGAGAGTGATAGCACAGTGGGAGGCACAAGTGCTTTTCCTGTTTTGGTTTGCGCTGGATGAAAAAGCTAGACAGAAACAGCTTTCAAAACGCACAAGACTTTTGGCTTCAGTGAGACGGCACACGTTTCGTTAGGTCCCGGAAAATTCGTTCCGATAATTGCTGTAACCTCCGAATAAATTGCCCAGTTCGACTGCTGATGAGAAATAGAACTTTCTTTCAGGGCAATCCATGGAATATGTTGGTACATATCACGTGTGTTTCTCAGGTGCTCGTAAAGTTATTTAAGTAGTTTCACTATAAAACTATTGACAGACATTTATACTGCCGACAGAGGAATCGCTTTTCGGTGTCTCGAAGTTCGGCTTGCATGGCACAGTTACATGGTGAATGTTTCTTCCATGTAAAAAATGTCATAATTCCTTCAGGGCATCCAGCTGTTCACCTTTTGTGAAACTCGTGGATTTTAGTGATTACTGGTGGTAAAACTGAGTCAGCTAGAATCCCTTCTCAATAAAACTTGGATGGTCGCAGCAACCGACCAACGCTTTCTATAACAAAACTCAACAGTACGATGCTTTTTGACCAGTTGGAGTGAAGCAATTTATTGAAAGTACGGGATACTTCAAAATTTTAAGAACGATTAATTTTTGAATGGGATATATTGAGATTCGGCACGCTCATGAGGTGAAAAGTACATAGGAAGACGTCAGGCTCTGAAAGTTAAATATGTCAGAATAAAACAAAATTCAGATGGCCTTTGTGTATGCAGTGAACTCCTAAATAGATGAGGTAATGACCTAGCTCCTTTAAACACTGTATTTTTGAAGATTAGCAGAACTCTATCCCAAACAAATAGTCGCAGTAGAAGTCAATTGCTAACACCTGCACAGAAGGCTGAAACCTCTACAGTAACCAGTACCTCTTAGAAAATGCAGTCTTGCTGATATTCGGCAAGCATACCAAAAGGGGGAAATTGGTGATTGTGGTTATTGTGATTTCTCAAAACCAGTGAATTAAAAGTGTACCTCAGCGATTTGTCCCTTACCTCCTGTGTGTTTTCCGAGTACTCCTTATCGAGATCGCAAACGACTTGGGCCGCGTCCCCAGCCTCAAAACTGAATATCCTCTGACTACCCCGTTGTATATCTGCGGAGAAAAGAGGTAGGTGATTGCATACGTGACGAAGAGACAGATGGTGTAAAATATGTGCTCTTGAACAGAAAACGACTTCAAGGACCTGGCAGACATGGATGCTCAGCTGACTATTCCGATGCGCAAATTCCTGAGTGTGTACGTAATCTTTTGAAAGGTGAACTCTTCATATCGTATTCTCTTTGATGCAGTCGGCAATTTTTGCGGAATAAATGAAATCGGCCTGAGATACTGGGGAAGTTGAATGAGTGTTTGATGTTTCACGTCTATCTTGCTAAAGCGAAAACCGTGTGCTTTTCTTTAAATGCGTTCATGGACCACAATATGTATGGATCCGATAGTATCAATGACTAAAGTAGATTCTTGTCTTCCAAACTATAAAAGCGCCCAAGACCAGGCGTCATCTTTGCCATCACGCGTTGGATTGACCATAAGGAAGACGAATAAGAAGCTGCTACGTTCTGCTATGGAAATATTTAAGAAAACCTGGACAAATGCACACCTTTCTTGAGTCTCCTATAAGCGAACCCACAATGCGCCCAAAGTAAGTCAGGGCGAACGAGTTTTTATTACTCTTCCAAACAGTTTACAACCTGAAACAGTACTTCTCATATCAGAGGTTCGTTATTTAGAGATTCATGTCGAAGAGATCCGTTTTAATACCCGGGTTTGGAAATTAAGACCATCATTTCATCATCAACTAAATAATTTAAAGAACCGGAAAGCACTCGGGCTAATTATGTGCAACCAAACTGAAAGCCCAAATATAAAGGGAATAATATATTAAGGATTAATTAAAGTTGTAAAACTCAGAAACTGTTTGCTTAAAGATGAGTAAGGGTGCAGGTGTAGTCCGCCAGACCACTGTGCCTTTCAGAGTTACTGTCTACTTTGAACAACACCTGTGATAAAACTCAACGGAATTGTTCATGCTTTTTTGAAATAGAAGTTACTGGAATTTGTGAAGAGCTCATGTACCGAATTATCGTATCAGGAACGTCATACGATGAGTCAACTGCATTTAGTTTGCTTAGATGTCTCGCCAAACGTCAACAACCCAATCTTTCCAGCTGAACTACAATCCACCTATTACTCTTTTCCCCCCGCTTATTCACCGGTGGATTGATCGAGCCATTCAACCGGAGATTTTTGCATTCAGTTTTTGAGTGAAAGGGCCGAGCATTTCCGGCACGCTGGAACTTTTGTTCTACACAGAATCTTTATCCATCGGTATGTCTTTGGCCAAACAGTTGACTTTGTGTGCGATCTTTGGACTAAGGCAGCGCCGACTGAGCACTCAGAAGTCTTCTTCCCTTCAGTGGGATTTGTCCCGTTCGAAAGTGCAACGTAAGTGTTGAATGCTTCTTCCATAGGAGGCAGTATATGGAGGGTGCTGTTGTGACAGGTTGCGAGATTGTTCTGCATTAGGTTGATGATGCCCTCCAATGCAGTTTGGGTCACTGCTAGTAAAACAACCTAGAAATCTGGGGATTCAATCAATACGTGGCCAAGTGATGTGAATTTCATGAATGTATAGTGAGTAGCGCTATATTCTGTGTAAGCTAGAGTTAACCACACTGCCAATCAGTCGCCCATGACCTAGCGGTTTGGCGTTCAACTATTAACTGGGAGGTCACTGGTGCAAGTCACTTTGGCGATTCTTGGGATGCACACTGATCATATCTCCCAAAGAAGATGAAGCATATGTAAAGTGTTTCTCGGTTCTTCGGCATAGATTGGCTTCACTTACATGAAAAAACTTTTGCTGAAGCGTGAGTGAACTCAACAGTTCACCATTCACTGACAACAGTATTTTGGTTATCTAGCTTCTACCAGAAGGAACCTCTCGATTAGTAACGATAAGCCTACAAAGGACAAAACTTCTAATTAGAGGTGAATGTCCGTATAAGGTGCTATTGTAGTTGCACTCTTAGCACAGCAACATCGTGCTGTGTGCAGTTCACTGTTCCTGAAGTAGCTTCACGCAGATTATGCTAAATTGCTGATGCCTATTTATCATAAAGTGAGCTTCATCTCAGGAGAGATCAACGTTCTCGATGCACGGAGTGGCAGTATTCAAGAGAGTTTTTCACAGTATTATGATTTATCACACACGCTAATCCATGCCTGTTTCTAATCTGTTCTTTTCGCACTACAATGACAACTAACAATACCCAGAGAACTAGTGAGGCTGGTATAGTTAAGGAACTGACCGGTCCCTCGTTATTCGGTAGCCTGCAGATTGCGCCAACACTGATACAGTTTGTGACCAACGACATGATAGTTTTGTGTAGATCGAACGACTTATTCACTTCAAGTTGTCATATTACCTTGGATTTTTTTATCGCCCATAAGTAGGTACAATATTTTTAATGCTCCCGGATTTTACAACACCCTCGCTGACTTAATTTTGAAACGTATTTGCAGTCCACAGGGACAAACCCTGATGGAACGAAGATGGCTGTTTAGATTTTTTGTCTTCATTGTAACGAGGTCCATAGAGAGCTTTGCGCGACTTTAAGTTTTGCGATTGGAAAGGATACAAATTTCTGGAGAAAACCAAATAAACGCAAATGTAAACGATTTCCTGAAGACTGCAACGCCGTTTCATACTGAGAATTACTAGGTTGCAGCCTAAACGCCAAACCTAGGCTCATCTTTTACTCATAGATCATAAGTATGCAATCCCGAAAGTCAACTATTTGACGCGTATCAATTTATACCATTCGAATAAATGATCGAAACTTGGGTATAGTGTGGTATGCGGTACTGCTGATAACACCCTCCTGCGAATATATACGAGCGTGTTCAAACTTCTGAGTGTAACCTATTTGCAGGCCACGATAACGGTCATCCAGACCTTTTCGAAAAACTATGAACACAACGGTGGCGTTTCGACATGTTTATGGTTGGATACGCCCCAGGTCTGTAAACAGATGTAAGAAAAAATCTTCATTCGTACTGGATCAAAAAGGCTCATAAACGGTGCAGTTTCTCCGGTAGTGGATAAAAATTCGGCTGTACAGGCGCAAACACCTCCACACATTGAGATTTAGAGGGATGCTGTAAAACTTGATGCAGTAATTTTCTGAAGAGAACTTATGACATCCCCTGAGGTTGGCCTCTCCCGGGGGTGTGTTCTCCAGCATCGTTGTGGCGGGCGATGAAAAAATAGCATGGACGATTGTGACTGCTCTTATAAACGAGTTCCATAAACAAAATATCAAATAATCTTCGTGATGTAGACATACAGCAACGAATATTGAATGTCCCGGTCTGAACATGATAGTCGGATGTCGCCTTGGATAAGAATGCCAGAGACATTCGTTGACCTTGATGGATTTGTTAACGACATTCGGACGTTTCGCTTTATGAAGCATCTTCAGTGGAATATCTATTCCTCACCAACAAGCGACTTACAACCTAAGATCGATATCAGAAGGCGCCAAGCGGCCAGAATATCTGGCATTTAAAAAATTTAAAAAGAATCGTCCAGGTGTAACACTCTTTCGGTGCCTGGCTGCCATGCCACCCGAAGGAAGCACGAGGGCTGGGATACTGCCAGGATACTTCCCAAGCCTAGACAAGGGAAGTCGAGAGATAGAGGTTGGATTCTAACCCCTTACCTTCCGGTCAGTAAATTCACGCTCTAACCACTGAGCAATCTCGCCCCCAATATCTAGCACAATCATCCGGACATGACTCCAGATTTACTTCTTACTCAGCTTTCATACTAGCATCACTTAGTTTGAACGTCACCTTGCCAGTAGTCCACAGAACAAGCTTTATTTATCACTTCAGGTATCGTCCACTGGCCGGAGAGTGAGAGACTCTCTACACTGACTTGGAAAATCGCGCACCTGTATTACGTGTGTTACGGTTGATCATTTTGTCCTTGAAACACGTGAGATAGCCGGCTGCAGACTGAAAATAACCGAATGACCAAGCGAGCACATGGTAACGAATCAGTACCAATAAAGTATTAAATTAAGTTTATTTCACCGGGCAAATTTCACAGAGTATTCTGAGTTAATCGCGTTGATAGCGACCTGTCCTTACATGTAATGTAAGGGCAGGTCGTTGGAATGCTTTTTGAAGGTGTATGCATCTTATTCTTTCCGAGTTTCTTCTATTAAGATTAGGTTGCCTGCTCTGGGACCTTCCTCATCCTCTTTCTTTCCACCCTTTGCTAGTTATTATAGGGAAGTAAGGGGTCAGAGAGAGGGAACTCTAAAGGGATGTCTTTCTTTGCAATGTGCAAATGTAACTCCAAGTGTAACACTTACACTTGTCGAGTAGAAACAACAGGATAGGGTTTTGGTCCAACAACTCATTCAGACCTTTGAGCAGTTTGTGAGATTCCAAAGTAGTGATCCCCATCCAAATCTGCATTACTTGAGATTACCATCCGGCTCTTGAAACTTGCGGACTTTTGGGTGGATATCTTGGAACGCATGGGGTTCGTGGCCTTCGAGGATAGAGTCAATCATGCTTCTCCCCTTGAGATTTTCTCCTCAAGAGATAAAAACCTTCTGGTGAATGCTTTTGGGCAAAATCTAGCTTGAAGGAAAATAGTTGTTGTACTTGATGGGCTGTATTCAAGGGGTGAGGTTTGCGTCTCATTGAAGTTTTAGAGGTTTTGTGTTTCATCTTCAGTGGGTACCATTCAGCAATAAAAATCCTGGGGACCCTGACGTAAGTTCTTTTTAGTAGTATGTTTATGCGCTCATTAATTGTAATGCGACTTCCAGAAGGGACTATTAGACAGAGCGTTCCTTGCTTAGTACGCAGTTGTTTCCAGATAAGGACGTGCTGTGAGAGTAATGGTAAACCACCGGAGCTCAACAACGTAAAAGATAGGACCAGTGATGAGTTGAATTAAAGCATCCTCATACTAAGTGCATTTATTTTGTCAAATTTGTTACTTGGACATTGTTTTGTAACATGAAACTGTGCCATGAAGCTGAGGATAAAAAAATTATAAATCCATTTACCTACTCCGAAAACATCCATACTCATGGATAACTTTTCTGTAGCAATAAATGTGCATCTAAATAGCGCTTCTGAAATCGATGCGGATTTATGTGATTGTGGAGACTTTAGATGATCAGAATAGTACCGTGAATTACTCGACACTGACAAAATTGCCAACACTTACCCACAGTCCCAACAGTTCTCACAGATACAGGAGCAAGAGTGACTTCAGCTGACCCGAATATTTCGCCTGTTTGTTCACTTTCAACCTGACAGGTCAAAGTCCTCTTCGCGCTGAGTTCGGTTGTGGAATAATCCTCTAGTGTGGTCATGATCTCCTCTCCCGTTTGTTCAGTGTCGTCTATGTTGTTGCGCCACCGGTACATAACTGCTTGCCCTTCGGGTATTGAGCCAATCCATTTACACCCCAACCTCACGTCCAGCGTTTCTTTCGAAGCCCGAGGAAATAGCTTGATAAGCGGAAGTTCTGGGAAATAAAGTATTAATCAGAAGCCTTCGGCAAAAGAGTATAACAGTCACTGTTGCAGATTAGCAGAAGGCACGTAGAGCCTAAACTCGCCGAGGTTGGCAAAACTGTAAATGTACGTTCTAAAAATTATTCAACAGAGAGATCTCACTGGATGTATTCCTCTTTTCGTTTATGCAGTGCGAGTTAAGAGATCAGAAACATCTACGTTGCTTCCAATAAGCATGTACAACCCACATAGAGCGGAACATTACCCCAATTTTTAACGATAATTCAATTCACCTGAAATAATGGAATATATAATACATACAATATATACAAATACGCCATTTTCCGATGCCTAATTTTCGTGCTCCAAAAGAAGAATGGCCGAAAGCTGCAGCTAGGCATCCCAACTTGCTCACCTAGAAACTCATTATTTGGTAGGACTTGCAACGGTATAATTGTCTCACATTCAAACGGGATTCAAATCAGACTTCGGATCAGTCGTTTCCTGATTTAAATACTCCATTGTCTTCTACGTTTTCGCTGACCAAAATGAGCTGCGAGGTTGCAAGAACAATTGCGGCTGAAATTGGGCTTAAAAAAACCCACAACGGTCCCATAAAGAAGAAAAGAAGATTGCCGCGATAGAAATGAACCTAAATGTATCCGGCATCACAGAAAAACTGAGAATTGCTGGAGGTTGCTTCTTCGTTATACCTGAACTAGAATCACCACCGGCATGAACGAACAAAACGGACGTTCTGCAGTCACATCAAACTACCCCTTTGTTTCCACATTATACTACAACCTCATGAGAGCCTTTCGCAGCATGCCTACCAAGACAGGACAAGAGGCACTCAAAACCACACTGTTCTTTTAAACATAGTGGTTCCCCTACGGGTAAAACCTCTCCTGAATGACCAAAATTGCCCAGAAAAATTTTTGTCACCTTGACCATGAATAAATCAGAAGCATACCGAACAATTTAGGGTCGTTTACTCCATTGTTGCGTTTTCACTGTTTTGCAAATTTATTATTTGTAGCAGCAAACTGAGTACAAGCGTTCGCAGGTCACACTTCGCGAATGGCACCAAAACTGCATCACTTGATCGGTTAACGTGGCTTACGTGAATGAAAAGAGCTAATAAAAATGGAGCAAGTTTAGGACTGCAGTTTTTTATCGGGGCTGGTATCCGACTAGAGTACTTTGAGGATCATTTTGACTGTCTGTTTCGCCGTAAGAATATGGGGCGTTTCAAAATTGTTGCTAAGTTATAAGCTTCATCAAGCTGACTAGTAACAAGCTCCACCTAGTAATATGTGTACGCGTAGGGTGCGTCACATATTTGTTGCGGGTCACCGGGCAACCTTGTGTCAGCAGTTTGGGCACCAGCTGTTTAACCTTTACGGCCACGTGCAACCATTTAGGCATGTTGAAGGCCTTACAGCGGCCCCTTCCTATTTACCCTTCGGTCTTATTCCATCTGTTATGCGCAGTTACAGGGCGTGCAGATAGATGTACATGCGGCTCAGCGCAAAGCGTACTTGGCACTGTCTGTCGAGGAGGGGCCCCATCGGCGTGGCTCGATGTAATAAACCAGTCGGCGCATTTTATGGTAACGGAAGACGAGTTATTTTCGTCTGTTCGATTGCTATCTGGAATTTTTCACCGTCCAAATTCTGGTCGCACTGGACAGATCAATCTAGTTAATTATTTTCGCGAATTAATAGTTTTAATAACTGGGGTGGCGCGTCCATGCCACCTCTAGTGCAAATTGTCTTAGCTTTGCGCTGCAACTTTCGGATCAGACAGCGCTTCTGGTGAATTAGCCAGGATTGAGTAATTTCGCACCCTGCAAGTATAGTTAGCGCTTCATTGTCTGAATAAAGTATTCGGATTAACTAAATCAGACTGTCTCAAAAGCCCTCATATTCAGAATAAACACACCGAAGGCATTGTCCACATACACGCTCCACTGGAGACCCGATTGCATGCGCGGAGCTCTTCCACTGTGTAAATGAAAATACAACCAACATATTTGCCTTAATGAAGTAAGCTTCCATACTTTATTTGACTTATCAACAAATTTCTGCAAGAAAAACTCCCCGATCCGAAACACTGAGCATTTTCTGTAGTTTATAACACTGACAAAACGCTCTTCTGCTCAAACCATTGACAGTAGCGGTCGAAATTCAGTTGAGTAAATCCGTCAGTATGACGAAGAAACAGAACAATGTTACATATACAGAGAAGTTCAGGTTGCAAGTGAACCTTTGGTTGGTGCGATAAACTAGCCTAAGTGAGGTCTCTTTGCACAACATTTTTGCCTCGGGGAGAAATTTCTGCCATTTAGCAGTGCAAAAGGCGAATAGCGAACACATTCTGGAAATCGATCGAATGCTGAAAAATTCTTCAGTGGCCGCGTTCACACTGCCCGGTGTAGTGTCGCATATACTGTAGCTCCACATCTGGCGACCACCAAATGAACGATTGTACATCATTTTTTATCAAATCTATTCAGATTCAGTTTTGTCACATTCTGCCGCATCTTGTCCAGAAACTGGAATGCCGGCCAAATGTGAGTGCGATAACATTTGGCAAACTATATTGCCTTGAAGACGTCTGGCTTCTCCTTGCCGACCTACAGATAGCTTCGGCACTTAGAAGATACATGTCTTTAGTGCTTCGGTGTATGCGGTTCACATATATCACTTTCTAAACATCTTCGGATCTTTTTCTTGTTAGACAGTTTTCATGAAAGTACAGATAATATTCTCAACACGAATCGACAATAACCCTAAGTGTATAACAGAAATCTGAAGATTCCCTTGTGCGAGAGACGTTTTTCAGACGGACTGTGTACTCTTTCATGAATGATGGGGATCACGAATACGGACTCTGAAATAAAGTGATTTCTTTTGAAGGGTGTTACTATTCAAGGGTGATTGCATCCGTAAACTGGTGCGTCGTCCATTGGTGAATAGACTCACTCCAATCCGGACAGTGGCTCTTATCACATCAGTCCATTTGAAACGAAAAACCTTATGTTCAAAGAATCGATAAATGAGAACATTTTTGTCCCATGCACTCATTGTATCCGTAGTTCCAAAGCCACAGCAGAAACCGTCTACTCAGTTGTATCCTCTTTGAAAAATATTGGTTATGCAGACCCAAAAAACTGTATTGTGTTGTGGATTCATTGACATCCAGGTTGTTGCAAGAATGTCTGAATGGCCCTGCTAACCTTCATCCTGTATGATTTTTTTCTAGATATTTCTAATCCGAGAAGCTTCAGTAGTGCGAAACACCGCCCACCGCCGGATAGTTGACTTAGTAAGGAATCGATGTTTCCGCTTAGTGACTGTGAGCGTTATATCCTTCGGAGCTTCTTATACTCGTTGCAATTCTTTACATTTGTTCCTACTCTCATTAACCCCTGCGATTTCATTGCCTTACTGTGTTTTCGTCGAGCCCCTTTGGAGTCATTATAAGTCATTATAAGTATGTGAGAGCGTGTCTAGGAGTTTTTTGTTTTGTTGTTTGGCTCATCGGATTTATTACTTGGTGGTACCTTATGCCCTGCGTCATGCCATTTTTCTTTAGGTAATTTCTAAATAGTGCCTAACAGTAAACTTAAGGAAATGTAGTTCAAGGGAGCACCAGTGCTTTGGAATCCTTTTCATGTAGCCAAAGTGCTTAATCCTTGAAACTTTATAGATAACATAATATACTTTTCCTAATAATGCGCGTAACATAATTTATAATTTGCCTGGTATTTCCAGAAGTCGTTTGCTTATGTTCTGTTCAGCCCAGACGGATTAGCAAGGATGTGAGGTGGGCACCGAGTAATTTCCTCATTAGTTACCCATGAATTCTTCGCTTAATGTGCAACTTTAATTCAACATCAACAGCCAAATACGTTACTTACGATCAGCGTTTTGTCTCGGGCGTCGTACTCTGGTCTTAGTCAAATCGGACGGACTTTCCTCCCGTTCATATGTATTATAATGGCACCACATGTCCACATTTTCCTTTGGTTTTGACGTCTGTTTGATCACGATTGAGGACTGAAAGAAGTTGAGGAGTACGGTTCCGAGAGGCTGTTCCCATGTGACCGGCCTAAGTTCATTTGGCACATCAGCGCAGTAATAGCGCCTGAATCCGGAGAAAGTGGTGGACACTAACGGACGTTTGAAGACTAGATAAGGGAGCAAAGCACGTAAGTCGTAGTGCGAAAGAGACTAATGTAAGAGCGCCGATCGCCACCGATAAAATGAATAAGTGATAACATCAATATGTGGAGAAGCTGAACAGTCTAACTTGAACGAACTAGTCAAAACATACTGCTGATGAGAATTTTAGGCGGATTTATCCATCCGTCCGAATTACCGGGACTAATTTTCACTATTGTTTGGTTGACGACGGTTTGTGTGAAACCTTCCAGGAATACACTAATACGTCTTACCGTTTTCGTCAAAAGCCCAGACGACTTTACTGGCTTAGAATTGAGAATTTGTTTAATAACCAAACGGACAAAATAGCTAGTTTTATTTGCCTGATGTTTCATATACTCGAGTGACCTCTCAGAGGAAATTAAGGAAGTCGTTTACCCACATTTTCTGAGCATGATCCCTTCGCTCCGTGCCAAGGTTGTTTCACTTAATTTTTCGAACAAGGACTTGTTAATGAGTGAACATTGGTGCCGTCCTTTTCTATTATGTTTCGCTCCACTCTATCATTAAGTTGGGTAGATAAAATCCAATTTTTCGAGGCCACCAATGAATATATGTTGGTAATTTAGGGTGCTAGTTGACAGGCACGTTCGATTTTTCCAGGCGTATTCACTTCAGCTCAAATGAATCCGCTTTGTATAAATATTAGGGGGTTCATCTTGCTAGGTCAAACAAACCTGTGCTGGTGGTCCAAAAATCAAATGATAGTTTTTTAATCCTGACTGGGAACCATCAATCGTGCATAGCTCAGTAAACCCACAAGAGGCTTGAGCCAGAAGTGTTCTGAATATTTGTTCGGACACACTTAAGTTCGTCTACTAATGGCTGACCGCAATATGATCAGCTCGCACTCAAATGGGGTACAAACTCACCCTACTCCTTAACCGCTGGGCCCATATCACATTATCTCCGACTGTCTGAAATCGCATTTGATGACAGTTTGGATGACTTGTGGGGTGTTTGCCCTCCATAGAAGATTCTTTTTGTTGGCAGGTAGGATACCTTGAGGGCTCCAATTCTGAATCTGTTCAGTCAGTCAGTGAATGTGACACAGCACAACCAATTGGACGCTAGACTTACCTATAGTATGACCTTCAGCCTTGACATGGAGCAGCTTCACCGGTTTCGACAGAACATTTTCAGTGCTCTGCCCAGCAGGAGCACAGTAGTATGCTCCGAGGTCATCCTCCTTGAGTCGATCAATCCGAAGTGTTGGTCCGTTCGCATCAACTATCCGATATCCGGGCAGTCTGTACCACTCGACGGAACTGTGTGATGCACCGCTTAACGGACAACTAAGTTCAAGTGGCTGGCCGAGATCCCCGTAAATTTGACCGATTTGACTTGGTTCATAGATGAAATTCCTGAAGCCTGGTGAAAAATTGAAAAAGCTTTTAAATTTCATGAATAAATGGGTAAGTGGACTGTATGAGGGTGCGTGACCCGTACAGTAACACGTTACGAAGCAACTCTACGTCTTCGGCTGCTTTGAAGAAACAGAATGATTTTGTTTTTAGCGGAAACCAAAGTTTAGTCTCATCCATTTTGTGCACATCAACGGGGCAATAATCCAAAGTCGTTTCATTTGAGGATACCAAAATTGGTGATAGGGGATGGACACTCTTCAAAATAGGTAGATGAAAAAGGTTCTGTATTTCAACATGGTCTTCGCAAGCTAAAGTGCATACTGGCCAAACTGTGCTTCGTTTAATTTGGTGGCTTAAGCATGAACACCTTTGTCTGTTGAAAAATGACAAATCAGTTGTGTTCAGAATGCACTTTCCAGAAACTCGTTCCGACACCGACTTTAGGGACTGAAAAAACTGGAAGACCGGCTAGGCTAATGTTGACGTATTTGAAATCTGCTGCTCAGCATCCTCCACTTGCCAAAACCATTGGTCAAGTTGTTCTGTCAAACTATCCACTATGAATCCAATGGTTCAAAGTTAGCAAAACATTCTCAGGAACTTGAAGGAAAATTTCGTTTAGCCAGGTATATGGATAAAAATACTCATATGTTCGGCTTCACGTTCTTAGGCCATTTATTAGTTAAAACCGCCCTCTATGACGTAGATAAGGATGGCTATTACCACGTAATTTTAACGAGGTACTACTTCCCATACGTCTACCGCAGGAGTGTTTGGCGTTTTACAAAGGGTGAGGAGTGAAGTTGCTCTACAGTAGTTAGAATATGGCTACGCGATGGTATCTGTACAGAACACTTCTGTCAAAGCTACCTCGGATTTACACTGTTGCTCAGTTTCTTTGAGATTAGATAGTTTTTATTGTTTCAGAAGATAGACCGCACATTTTTCGGCGAAGCTTTCAGACGGTCAGTGGGAAACGAAAAGTAGTAAAGGAAGTGTTGACTGGATTTTGCATCCAGCCAGTGGTATAGTTTTTCTCGGTTTAGTTTATTCAGGCCAAGAATAAGTAAATACCATCAAATGTGAACAGTGCTGTTCCTTCAGGAAATAGAGAATCACGAATAGCAATTGCTGTCAGCCTTGGCCTGAACCTAGTTTATTACGACTTCGAACCAACCGTGCCAACGAATACAACGTCACCACAATCATCCTAATCCATGTTTCGAGTAATCCGAATGTACAAACAAGTGCCAACTTCTACGCAACATGGCATGTGTCAGTTTGTCCCGTCTGACCTCTACGGTTTGACTCGTGTTTTCAACCACTCGGTAAACATCGGACATGTGTTCATCCATGTTGACTACAGACATTAAGATCTGCTTATGCCATTTATGAAGCAAAAACCTGCTTCACAGAATTATACTGCAAGAACGCTTCAATCTTTGCTAGGCATTTTCTTGGCCAAATCTATTGTATGTATAGTCAAAGAGTAAACACCCGCAACGAAATTACTTCAAGGAAAACACCGCGAACTATGGTGAGCGGAATTGGTCAGTTCGGAAAATAATGAAATCAAACGAATAACTGAGTTAAATAGTTTCTCACAGTGTTTGACAAACCTATTTAGGTTATTTCGGAGATTTCGCTTCGCGTAATTTGCAGTTATGTTTTTCAGATCAAGTAAGCTCTTGTTCGTCCTTCACTCCCTTCAGCTTTTTTCAGCCACATTCGGTGTACCATCAGGAGTGCTGTCAGCTTAGCAACGGGTGTTTAATTAGCTCGGCAGGTACTTTCTTAAAATTACTTTTGCCATAAAACTGAAATTGGTTTGAGGAACGTAGATTTTAGCCATCGAAGCAAAAGATACCCTGACGGTGTTCATCTAATTAATATATCAATGCATGTGAATTCTGTTGCAAGCTCCCAGTTTCTACGGCGCTGTGAGATAGCAAAAATAGGTAGACCTGCTAAGCATCTATAGATTTGCTTCTTCCTAATAGGGGGCAAGCTTATTCGGGCACATGTTTCGCCGAAACCCTTCTTGTTGCTGACTTTAGTTGTCAGCATTTAACTCACGTAGTTTAGAATCCATAGCATAATTGTCTAAAACACAATATAATTCAGCAAGGACACTAAAGTTCATGAGGAATCTTGATTGCTGGTAACACAGTTCTCCTATCTGTAGACTGTCATCATATCTATTGCTATCTCTGGCACGTCGACCAGAAAACATAGGGAATCCGTATTTGCAGGCGTGATCAGTTTATGAAGCAGAGGAAAATTTCTAGGAGAAACATACTGCCCAAAAGGCTACTGAAAACACTTCGACAACCCATAAGCGATTTTACCCTTCTTGGGGCCCAGCAGGTGGATGCTGTCCCCAAGTTTGCGTCAACCGTCATAAATGAAAGGTTCATCTAGGTGCAGCTGAGTCTCCCGTCAAAAAGAAATTGGTATGAAAATGAGAGTGTTTGGAGAGGAGATTTCGGTTCCGGTTTAAAGTGCTTATTTCCGATATCGTACTGAACAATGCAAAGCATCTATCAGTTCCCTTTCACAAAGATGGAGTTGATCCCAGTCCCTAAAGAGGGTGTTTTGTTGAAGTACAATGAAGTCATTTTTGTAGACATGGATGCTGCCATGTAAACGGCGATGATGTCCGCATTCGACATTCAGGTGAAATGCACAAAACATGTAGATATCTTCATGTAGGGAGATGAATCGTGCTTGGTTTGTAGGAACTATTTTCTACTCGTAGCATTTATTCCTAAAAGACCATTTTGATGACGCTGCAATTCCTTGCAAAACCCATTTTCGTCACAGACCATGCATCAGCGGTCAGCAGTTTGCGTACATTTCTCAAAGCTTCCTTCAGCAATGAAATCTCTTTCCTGAGGGCTGACATTGTAAAGATAATGCCCAGTCTATGTGTATGTAAATGGCGAATCAGTAAGGTGAACTAGGTCTGCAAAAATTATTTTTGACGTCTGGGCTAAAGGCCTTTTGGTTATTCTTACTAAGCAGGCATATCACTGTTCTTAAGACATCAAAAACAGTGCGATGTACCTAATCACGATAATTGGGACAAAGTACGGACCTATAGGGAATATGTACAAGCGTTACATTTTTCATAGCCGGCAGCGCGGAAGCCTACCATGGCACGTATACCAGTATTCAGAAACAAACTCGAAGTTAGTGGCACCAGTTGGTCTCCAAGAATTAATTGTGAACACGCCCGCATATCAGTCAAGGGTAATAAGGCTTATTTAGATCAATGAAACCAAAACACCTCTATATAGCAGCTTAGTCACTTTCCGGTGCTGCCTCTCTCGAAAGCGGAATCTAACCAGTGATTAGTGTTTGTTTGCGAGGTATCAAAACTGCTGCAGCCAGGACAATCTCAGCACACAATCGGACGACTAAGCTTTCAAAGTTATCCAAAATTTGTTTTGACAGAGATTCACCCAGTGTTTAACTTGCGGTCGTTCACTTAGTTTATTTTCACACAAACAGTCGATGCTTGTTGGCTGTGACTTCCCGTGATAAGATCGGCGATAAAGTGGATAATACAGTGCACAATTAGATCAATATTGAAATGACTAGGTAATTTGTTGAACGACCTTGTTACTATTGGCTCTTGATCAACCTAAATATTCTTCGCAGTAGTATGCTATTCGGTACAAAAAGGGGGTGTTGGGTACGCCAACTGCTGTGTAATCAATATGGTAAAGTTCGTCAGCTTTAGGTAAAAAGGACAATTAAGTAGTCTGTGGGACATTGGATTACTTCTCGATATCCTTTTGCGTGCAGATATCAGAAGATGAATAGTTCTGGCGTATTAGTATTCTGGGATTAAAATTCCAACTTGTATTTTTTGAGACGTGAATAACTTGACAGAGGAATCGACGTCTCAGAAATCACTCTAGTACTGTGTATAATGAGTTATGTAATTTTTTTGGACGCAACCACTCGTCACGCGCTCCTGTTCAACATGAGAACTTGACTGAGAACTACCTAAGCTAACGGACCGGAGACCATGGCCTTGGTCATTCCTGGGCCATATCTTTTATCCAACCTCATCTTATTCATGTTAACAGGATAGGTGGCATTCATGACCCCACAATATGAACTGACATCATCCGTGGATAAGGAGAGATCTACAGCAGCGTGAAGGAACAGACGAGCGGTGAACGAATGTGACCACATGTGAGTAGAAATATTGTAAACGGCAATGTGATCGAAATAAGCAGCTTGAAACTTTTTGGACCAAACTGCCATATCAGGTAGTAGGTAAATAAATTGTCTCACTGAAAGTCACGTCCATATTGTCCACTTTTGTCAGGTTCTTTTTGCGCGACCTGGTATATGAACATGACTTTCAAGTGACCAAATTTCATGGAGCTATGCATCTTAGTAAACCGAAACAATCACAGCAAACCAGATAGTTGTACTACGAACTAACCTGCTGTGTTGCCTAAGCGAAAGTCTGTCCTTGACACAACCTGTGGAATCCCACTAATGTTCCGCTGGACTTCACAATATATGGTTGAGTTTTCTGACCATGGTTGCACTGTTAGCTGAGTAAATTCGGCTTTCGTGCCAACAGTGATGAGAACGGTTCGAAACAGTCTTGGTGATTGTTCCCATTGGTTTTGTTGGTAGTATGATATTGAATCACCCACTTCCAGGTAGTTTGTTGGACAGGTGAGGTGTACTGACTGAGCATTCACTTCGGGGTTTGAGCAGTACTCGTATCTTCTAGGTGGGGAACAATGCCCGACAATGATTACTGTAGTGCATAAGACCCATGCAGCTACTAAGACAGTTTTGGGTTGTTTCAGTGCTGGGTGCGAGCGCGGCATACTAGTGGAACACAATGACATGTCGCTATGTGCAGTGCGCCATGCGGTATGCTTTCCGATTGAGGTCAATTACCCGGCCGGTTATGCCGGTCTATTTATACGGCAACTTCGCCAAACAACCTCGTCGTTGTTCACTGAATAGCGCCCAACTGCTATTGGTTTTTGTTCAATGGGTCCGGATCACTTCGGCTGTGCATTCGGTCGACTGGGTAGCCGTGTATGTTCGTGCGTGTGTGTTGGTTTGTTACGCCGAACGGGTTTCGAACATCCCGCATAAACAGCGCAGCGCGTGACTAGGTTCGCCTCGCAAAGTCGACTAGCGATATTCAACCGAAGGAGAGATTCGAGGACGACAAATGTACTGTCGTTTCTACTAGGACGAGCAACATTCACTATGGATCCCGAATTTGTTATTAACATCAAATGTGTGCTGGCATTTGAAACGAAAGTTGCAGCTGTTCTGAACACATCAGTCAGCGGGAAACTTGCTGACGCAACTTGCTGGCCTGGAACATTTTCTGTCTGTGCGTGGCAGTATGACATTTTCATGTTTCAGGGTCCTTATCTACAACAAAGAAATACAAATGGTTTGGGGATGGGCGTCAGGATATCCCCCAACCCCCCCGATTTAATGTCACTCTAAAGTAGAGGCTAGCAGCGGCACCGCCCTTAGATCTTGTGCAATGATCTGGTGGTCCCTAGCCTGCTTCAACCATTCCAACTTGTCACACCCGGTCATTCGCTCATTTAGTACGGCCTTAAATAAGTAGTCTAGTTGACAAGACTTTTGAAAGTAACCGTATTGTTCACAACGTTGTTAATCACCAACATCATTTAACCGCTGAATTGGGATTGGCAATCAAATCGGTCCCAACTTGCGAGATCTCATAAATTGTGCGAAATCAAGAAAACAATGTTTCTGTGAATATTCACCGCGCATTTGTTTCGTTGTGCTGATAATTCTCCCGTCCCTTAAATTATTGTGTGATAATGATTGACTCCAGCCTATGGTCGACTAAGTTTGGATGCGTACTACTCACTAAAACCACCGTCTAAGAAGGCCTTTGATTCCGTTCCAGACCGTCATTGGAGAAAGGCTTGACGTAGCAACGTGGAATAAATTTAAGTCAATTTGAATGCTGTGAGATCCCTGGTACCCTGGATCCATGTGGTATTCCGCGCAGAGGGGATGAAAACACTACCGGATGTCGACACCATACTATCTTTCCTTAGGCGTTTGCAATCGGGCGCTGGGCTGGCATTGGGAGAGGTTCAGCGAAGCTGATTGGTCGATCCAGCTGATGGTGCATTATTCTGATAAGATAGCAAGACGTTTTTAATTTGCTTTGTAGGGTATAGACAACCTGTTCGTGGTCATCTTCCCAAAGGATTTTGTCGTTCCACTCTAATAAGGAGTTCATTCCTCACGGCGTGTCAGTTAAGCTGTGTATTAGTGACGTAGTGTTGTCGATGATAATGCGATTAGTGAGAAACTTGCCAGGCGAATTGTCCAGAGATAGGCTGGTTTACCTCGGAGAACTTTTTGATTAGTTAACTTGTGAGATCGGGATAAATCGATGCGCAATCTACTTTGTTTTCTTGTAAATGCGCTCGTAACAGTTTAATGTCTATGCAACCTGAACCAAGCTAGACTTGGAACTTTCACTCGTCTCACTTCGCACGATAAGAGCTGTGGTAAAATGGTTGATCAACAGAGCAGAGGAGAAAGGTTCTTAAAGTGACTCTATATTCCACAAAGTGATAAGCATTAGGGAAATAACAAGCGGAAACAACTGTCTTGCTTCTTTTGTCGTGTGGAATAAGACAGACATCAGGAAACTGAGCAAATTCGTTAACTATCCCAGCGATACAACATGATGATTTGGAGTCAGCGGTTTCTGAAGACGTTTTAAACCGTCGTGTGACACTGTCGTCGATGAATCACAGTTTTTTTTATTTACACCGCGAACGAAGTTTTGCAGACCTATTTATCAGGCTGCTGTAAATTTGTTCTACCCCCAGAAAGAGTGAATTTCGACAGTAAATATGAGTATCCTATAGGTGAACGCTATTCACAAAGCCTTACTCGTCCCCGACTATCGTTCAAACGTTCGAAGACACCACCGTTGGCAACCCGACACATCTAAATCAGTCCCCTCGAACTCACATCTTGGATGATCTTAAATACTCCATGCTCGGATGCCCTTTCCTTATAAAGCAGAATCCTGTCGTTTGCTCCGGTAAAACGTAGGTTATTTTTTATTCAGTATCCGCTGACTCTGCAAGTTTATGTAACCGCATTATTTATTGGTTATCAGTAACTACTAACTGTGAAGATTCGCAAAATTCGCAACAAATCTTCCCACACTCCAAACAGCGTACAGTGAACCTAATTTGCGTCATGCCATTAGTTGCAAAAGCTGGTTTACCACAATTGGTTTGGTTTGCTTTGCACAATTGGACGTGGGCGCTTGAAAATGCTCTTACTAGAGTTGGCCAATTAACCCCCCCTCCCCACTGCCGTACAAGCTCGACAGAAGTTTGGGTCACTGAATACGGACAGTCAGATATGATGCTGACATGACCGGATTATCTGTGCGGCCTACAGATGATTTGGCCTTCGTGTCGAGAGTTCGCGTCAACCTGATCCACCTCGTCAAACAAACCGGATGAGTACCATCTGAGGCAGAATTACCACTGGGCACAACTCTTTAACAGTAGCTTGCCGAATGGATGGATCGCTTGTTTGTAAATCATCCTTCGACACATACGCAAAATATTCTCCACTCGAAAGCACCAGTTCATTTAAGTCCTCGTGGCAGAGTGCGAACGCTGTTCTCACCTCGTGTTTCGTTGTTTTTACGTCAATAACGGCCGAAACATTCAGGGATACACACTGCCAGGAATACCCGAGGCTCGGTTTATTCCTGCCTCAAAGTGGCTCATCTGATTGTATCCCTTACCGATTCAATATAACAAAGCAGTGCATTTAAGTTCGTGAGATATCCGTTCGGTGGCGCAGATCTTGTGTCTCGGTTGATGGAGCTTACATGCACATGGCTAGCAAAATACCGAACATGGTCGGTCTCTGAACGATTCATGATTGCATTCTGAATAGGACGAATTTTGAATTGATTATGTAGTTACTTATCAACAAGGGATAGGTAGCAGCTTTAGACGGTTATGAGCCTCCTCCATACGGTTTGTCCAAAGACTCACTTGTTTTTTTTTCAAGCTCAAGTTTGATAGGAATGCGGACACCAGAGCTTCAAATTCACCTCACCATTGACAGACTAACCGAGATTGTATAGGCGGATGACGACGTCATTCACTGTCTAAGACGTAAACAATGATGAATATTTCGCAGGGTTGAGTAGATGTTACACGGTGCAATCCACGTGACATGCGGGACTTGGTCAGATGTATTTCATCTTTCACGTGGTTAACGGTCTGTTTATCTTTGACCCACTCTTTTAAGTGAGAAATATTGTATTCTCTTTTCCTTATATTTTGAATGGTGATATGAGCAGTTGCGTAGCCGTGTGGTTCATAAATGTCCCCTCGTTATCTATGTTCTCGAATAATTGCTCGCGGAGTCATTGTTTGAGTGCATTTAGTGCCATTCGACAACATACTGATCGTCATTTCAACACAAACCAGTGATCGATCGGCGCCCACACTAATCCCAGACAATAATTTGACGGTGGATTTTTGAACGAATTCGGCTGACAAAAAAAATTCATGATTTATGCAACTGAGAGCACGGTTATTCTCGATCAGTGCATCTCTTTAAACAGGATATGATCCCGGGATACCTGAGGAGAGAAAACTTTTCCTACAATTAACTTCTATTCGCAAATTAGCTGTCTGGTTGTACAAAGTGGTCATAAAGACCTTGGCACACGACAGGAATCAGTGGAAACTTAGACACGGGAATGCAATTGCAACTTAGCTTTGAAATGTAGTATTAAAGTGTGTTAACTACGATCATCCCGGGAATCGGGCGGATAAATATATTAATGAGTAGTCTGCTGGGTTAGAGCACATCATTGCAGTGAGAATAGATCAAGCGAACGAGCTTTCTGGTGGCATTCTTCACTGCGGTCACCTGCCACACATGTTCAGCCCACTGGTAAACAGACTTTGTACCGTTTTCATAGACCCATAAATTGACGGAGCGTCACATAAGAGCTAGAAGTGAATTCGAAAAGGGTGTGTAAATTCACTCATATAACTTCACATGTTGGGTAGTTGCATGCTGGGACAGTACGGAATAACAGCAAAAAAGCACGAAAATTCTAGCTAAGGCTGTTGACGACTGGTCTCACTGTTTGACAAGTATCTCCTCATGAAGGATTTGAAGCGTGCTCTGGAGTGGCTACAGTGGATTCAAAATGTAAGCTTTACCAACTTCGGGTAAAGATGGCTTGATTCCTGAAGGAAACTACTCACAAGGTTGCTGAAAACTCTTCGACAGCCCACGACCGGTTTCGCCCTTCTTGGGGCTCATCAGGTAGGCGCAGTCCCCGAGTTTCCGTCAACCTTATGTTCTACTTGAACCCAAATTGGACTGATTTCGACAAATACACTCATTTGCAAATCAATTTGGTTTTCACGGG
>SJOL01009849.1:3009746-3034211 GCA_004794785.1 Opisthorchis felineus
CTGCCAGTTTGCTTCCAATCTTGCCAATCGAGCATATCCACTTGACAATTTCCGAACAGATGATCCGTAGACGTTTTCTGTCAGTTGAAAAATGTTTGGGCCGATTGGGTAGTCATCGTTTCGGAAAGGTTTGGTTCACAGTCTCAGTGAGTGTGGGGCTGGTGCCATGAAACCACTCAGAAAGAGACCACACAATGAAGGATAATGCACTTATCGGTAAAATCCTCATTGGAATTCGAAGAAAACTGTTGAGACGGACGGAGGACATTGAACACAGTGTCATCAAGCCAAGAATCCTCTTGCATTTTCAAGCGGCACTTTCTTTTCTACACACTACTTCCCGTTAGCCGTTATCACTCGTGACCCTGCGTGAATGAGTTCAGTCCGGTACGGCAGACAAGCAGAACACCAGGTACACAGCTGCCACACTTCAAACAGATCCATTTCGTTTCAGGCCAAAGTTACCGGCTGGTCACATTAACGGCAACCTCCATGACGGTCGTCAGCCAGACCGAGATTTTTGCGTGTGCACGTGTCTGCGTATGAGCCAGGGTTAATCTATAGGCTGCTGTCCATGCCGTTTGTGCCGACTTATCCTTTGTGAATGATGGTACAATGGTTTGCTACTCAAAGCCCACGTTACATGTCACCTACCTGTATACGACAATTACGATCGGCAGATGCGCAGTCATTCATTTAGATAGGAAGCAATGACCTTATTGACAGGAGGAAACCCCATCATTATGAACGCTCACAGGTACCAGGCACTTGGAAGATTGCCGGAAACACAAACCGGAAAGATGCTTGTTCTATTGTGGATGGCAATTTACTTGAATGAAAACAAACAACTCTTCACCACGGGATGATTTTGTGCATCTGTATCTTTGACATGCCAGGAAGAATGAAACCATGGCCCGAGAAAGTTGACATATGGAACACGGCATAGCAAATACGTGAATTTACACAGATACTTGCAAATTGTTCTCCTGTGCCTGCAAAGAAAATTTGTGACATAGTTTTGCGAAGGTGGGACACGAAACAGGATCCACTGAATTCAGTTTTCAGTGGACAGTGCATGTGGTTCAGATCCAATTGTGCCATCCACCTGGTACGTGGACAAGCAAATAGAATACCGACAGACACGGTAAGACAACAAAAAATAATTGAGGTTTAATTAGTTTTGATTTCATCCACATTGTTACCGACACAAAACGTTAATATTGTACTGAGGGGCGGAACAAGTACCCGAATGAAAGTCTCTAACAATTGTTTAAACCTTCAAGATTTCGGAAGGTATACAGCGATGTAACAGAATTGTTACTGGGCTAAATGTAAATAAAACGTAGTCGAGATATCGGGCATTGGGATGTCTCGAGAAAGTGAACTTCTCTGCTTGTTTACCGGGGAAACCGGTAAGTTTGCTTGACCTATCAAGTGAGCATACGTTTTGAATCAGAAGATAACTGGTGGTTCTTGTCAAGGTCTTGGGCACGTATAATCTTTATCTGGTTGGTTAAAGATCACCATCCCGGTAAACGAACACTGGAGCCTAAATACTATATGGGAATCAACCCTGAGACCGGAGGCTAGAAGTTACTTCACGGATTTTGATGTAGGATTTCCAGATTTAGCTCGTGGGACAAATTATTTAGCTGGCTCATAGAATGACTCAGCTAGTCCGAGATCTGCTTATATATCCTTCGATCTTTCATGCCAATGAAAGTTTCACCACAACTGAAGGAGAATTTAAATGGACAAAAGAAAACTAATTGTTCAATTATCTCAGAGAATTCAACCGAGAAAGGAAACCTTAGATAATAGTTGGTGACAGCTGTATACTCACTCGAGTCAGCAGCGATAGCCAACGGTGATTGCGGTGTGCTCGGTTAGGTTTACGTATCAGCAATGGCTGTGTAATTTTGAATCGATCACTTCTCGTTGACGAATTTGTGCTAACAACTTAAGCACAAACTCACAAAGCTCCACAGACACACGATGACACTTGATTCCACCTTCAACAATATGGGCACAGCTTTTTATTGTCAGCTGTTTCACCATTTTCTTTTTATTGTCCAATGAAGGACATTACGTAGTACCTAAGTGAATTTCATTATTTTGTGTCGAATTCCCATACACAAAAGATATGGAACGAAAAGCAATACAATGTTTCACATTGGAATGCACTAATAAGTTTTTATTAATTTTTCTATAATGAACTATCTGGTATGGAATATTTTCCTTCATTAACTTTCAAAAGACACTCTCCGTAAACAAGCAACCAATTTTCTTGTAAAAGGGAGGGCGACTGAACGCAGCACATGCTTCAGGCGAATTCATATAATATCTACATCTCTGTCGAAAAAATCTATTTCTTGACTGGTAAGCAGTTACATCCGGAGTCTGATCTAACAGCACTAAAAATGTCCGGAAATTTTCCACCCAGTTTGCACCAAGCCATTTCTGCGACCGAAACTCGGCTATTCCCGAAATAAAAAACCCATAAATTAGAGCAGTAAATCATGTTCGACTGTTGATTCCGGTAGTTCCTCAATTTTATTTATTTCTAATTACAGCACATTACATTTGCTTTCTGGTTTCATAGTATGGGTAGATCAGGAAAATATTCGTATCTGAGCATGGTTCTTATGGATTGTGCATCTTTATTTTAAATATACAACCCTTGCACACTTAATCTCAGAACACTTTATCCAGCCATGAATTGCTCACTCTCTCATGGTTTAGACAAAGAAGTCATATACACGGTTGTAAATATACACAGTTATAAACATCATCATCATAATCGACAGCATGAAATTGATGTTCAACATTGATGCTTAGCTGCCGTACAACCATGATTCACTTGAAGGCCTTATTGTGAAGAAAAGAGTAAACGTAGATGGGGAAGGGGCTGAGTGCTAGCCTACCACAATAATCTCGAGGTGCCTACACATCCAGAGACTCACTCAGGAAATCTGATTAGAAACTGACAACAAGAACGCCGTTGAAGTCGATTAACAGCCACATCTTGCGGCATTTCCAACCAGGCGCAGTGGGGATCACGCGGTCCACATCCTGAGAGGTGAGTCGCACCAACAGCACCCAAACTTTTCGTAATCGCCTTCATACCCCTTTGCCAGCTCAGGGGTTCGCCATCTCTCTGCTTCCGACACACTGAACTAGGCACGGAAAACAGCACACTCTTCGGCAAACAATGGTTCAGCTATGCAATACATGGCCTAACTAACGCAGCTTCTGGTGCTGAACACATTATTTAATATAAGTCCCCTTTGCATGACCTAAAGCTCGCTTTCTAATTACCTCACTAAGGATTCGCCGACACCAACCCACACGGGCCATTGTCCTGAAATAACAATTGTCAAAGACCCGAAGACGTCTCACTTCCGCTGCTCGAACAGGCCAAGTCTCACAGCCATACAACAAAAAAGCCCGCACTGTAGCCCGATACACACGTCCCCTGAGATTCAGGGAGACACTGATTTGACGCCATAAGTGTCTCAAATTAGCGAACGCGACCCGAGCCTTGCAAATTCGTGCATTGACCTCATCCTTCACAATACAATCAGAACTAATACAACTTCCAAGGTACGTAAAACGCTCGACAACTTCTTCCCGGATTGTAAGTGGCATGTTCAGTGACTACATGTTCACGAGCATGATCTTACACTTTGTGGGTGCAAGTTGCATACCGAAGGACAGGATGACTTTGGTCAGTTCATCAAAAATACCTGCGCCTTACCCTCCTTTTCGAAGACGAGAATGATATCGTCTGTGCATTCCAGATCTACATGGCTTTTGTCACAGGTTATTTGAACACCAGGGTTTCGAAGATCTAACAGCGTTCGTCTCATTATCTCATCGATCACGAAACTAAATAGGAATGGAGAGAGTGGGCATCCCTGACGGACACCACTTTGTGTACGGAAGCTTTGGAGAGCTTGCCTTATACTCTCACTCGTCCGGAAGTCTGAGAATGCCACCAGAAGGAAGCACGAGGGCTGGGATACTACCAGTTTGCCCAAGCCTAGACAGGGGAAGTGGAGAGGCAGAGGTCGGATTCGAACCACGGACCTTCCGGTCAGTAAGTTCGCACTCTAACCACTGAGCCATCTCGCCCCAAGTCTGAGAATACAAAGAACTTACTATGTTCACGAACTTCCGGAGCATTTCTCGGTGGGCAAGCGCGTCAAGAAGAACAGACTGGTCAACCGAGTCGAATGCGCCTTGGAAATCCAGGAATACTAGAATTGTGGGTCGCTTATACGTATGGCGTTATTCTAGCATCTGACGGAGTGTGAAGATTTGGTCAACGCAACCCCTACCGGGCTGGACTCGTGTTTGCTGCTCTCAAGTCAGTGATTCACCAGCCCCCATAAGGCGACGAAGCACAAATGACCCCAACAGTCTCGTTACGACCGGGGTCAAGCTGATCCCCTTGTAGTTACCACACTACGAGCCTCATTTTTGAAAATGGACACTATCACCGACTCTCCCCAGTTGTCTGGGACACTCTCCTTTTCCCAAATGCAGACAAACAGATCAGACAAGCGCTGACTGAGGACTTCAAACCCATCTTTGGACAATGCGGGTTGGAGGTCATCCGGACCAGGAGCTCGGTGGCTCTTGAGAAAACATATGCAGTCATGAACCTCTGGAACCGTAGGGGGTTCCAAGTTCACCATCCAGGGTTCTACTTCAGCTGTAAGCTCCAGATGAGGAGCAGATGGTGGCCACGTTAACTGTTGTCCGAAGTATTCGACTCAACGGTCGAGGCGTTCTTCTTTATTTAAGATTGTCGCTCTACTCTGTTCCTTGATGGTTTCGCTCACAGGTCACACGGATCAACTAAAATGATCTTCGGGCATTCTCGAACCGGCTTCGGGCTTCCTGGACCTATTCCATTTTCTTGCCTTTCAGTGTTACCCAGACTTCACGGTCGGCTCGCATGCTCACTTTCACTTAACGTCGGGTCAAGTTATGTTCGGAACCTGCTTGGATATTCCTCCGAAATTTAAGCAGTGCCACTGTTCGGTCTGATATCCAGTGCTTGTGTGGGCCTGGTAGCGCCCTGCCACAAGCAAAACTCCCAGCACCGTGCAAAGAGGTGACGATCTGGTCCCAGTATGAATTCACATCTGATGGTGGAGCAGTTGGAAGAGACTCCAGAAGATGATTTCGGTAAATTTGTCTAACATCCTGATCTACCAGTCCCTCAGTTGCTAAGCAATTTGTCTGCACCTTACGCGGCCCTGGAAAACGAAGGAAGAAGCGACTCCTGACGAGTGCGTGGTCGGAATCCACAAGTGTTTTCCAAAACAACCGACAGTCAGCTATTGATTCGCGGCATCGATAACTGATGGCAATATGATCAATTTAGCCGACACGTCGTCGGAGGACACTATGTGGCACACAGCTGAAGCGATCGTTCACCATTTTCCTTACGTACCGAGTCCAATTCATGTCGGCCACCTAATTGAGTCTCAGATAAACTAAGCTTGTCCACTTTTGAATTCAGATCTCCGGCAATCACAACGATATCTGATCTTTTGGCTTGCCGCGATGGGGCATTCAGGGCGTCACAAAACTTGTCTTTGATTGTGTCAGAGCTACAATCCGTTGGGGCAGACGCTACAAACAGCGATCAACTTTCCCCTTGTGAGATTCCTTCACAGACGTTGCCAGATGAACCGCACACAGGCGACTATCAACGGGTACTCAGTCAAGCAAGGTTACTTCCGCCCGGTGACTCGGGACGACACCAGCTCCTGCACATCCTGGCGCACCAGCCTCTGAATCGCCAGAGGTAAGAAGCCGGAAGCGAGTGGAGAGTGATGGGATGGTTAACTCAACCATAGTGCTTGCATCTTGGATTCTTGTTTCTGATACACAGCACACTTCAATGCCAAGCGAGTCCAGTGTGAGGGTAAGAGCAGTTTGTTGTCCTGCTTGTTTCAGGGTGCGAACATTGAAAGTAGCCAACTAGACTGGGCGTCGAGTCTTGGAGATTGTTTTTGCGGTGCCTGAGGGTGTCATCGCCGGATGACGAATGTCGGACGGACACCCCGCAGTATAGCTCGATGGGTCGCGGGGGTACACAAACCGTCACACCACCGTAGGGTCCAGTCTCTACGTGACCAACAGTTATAAACAATTTTTCGAAAACTAATTTTATATTGACCCATTTTACCTAGGACGACAATTGTTGGCCGATTGTATGGTTTCAATGACATTCGAAGATCACCATAATAAAGTGAATTAACCATTCCACAGTACAAAACTATATATCCGAAATCAGCCCCAGCGCAAACGAGCCACTGTTTCTATGCACCGTACGATTTCTCTCAAGCAAACAGAGCTCTTTTATTTCGAAAATGGACCTAACAACTAGCATACAGGCGTAGTGCATTTGATATTCGCTCCATGAAAGCTTCCACACTCATTCAGCAATGACATACTGTTAGGATGGCACACTTTACCGAAGAAACAACCCGATGCCAGATGGTGTGAAGAAGGAACATCCTCACTACTATCGCAGGTTCTTTAGTGCCACGACACCACGCCACTTGTCTGCTCACCAACTTTCGTGGGACTACTTGTTCAAACATCCGGTGCAATTAACGGAGCAAGCAGTTTCGTACTTTTGTGGTACCTCTGACCATGGTAGTGTGTTCCAGACTGGCCACAGTGTTGTATTTGTGCTGATTCCCTCAGTCCACTATCCTGACAACAAATCAGTGTATTCTTCGTGGAGTCACCTAGTGTGACCTGTCCTGTGGGCACGAAACATAAGCGCACTTCTAAATCACGTGTAACTCGGGGATAAATACGTGTAACGTGCCTTGGCGAGAAAATTACTGGACTGGTTTGATTGGAACCTGGCGAACAACGAACAGTCATTGTTGGACGAAAAATTGTGACGCAGGAGGAGTTGGTATTATCAAAGTTTTACAGGTGGTTAAAAGAGCTATACGTTAGCTCCAGTGTTAAACTGCACGTGATGCCCAGAGCTTTCACAGATAGCGAAAAATCGAATCATCCCAACATCAGATATCACCCAAAGCGTATAAACCAACTGGAATTATGATAAGTCCATCAGAATCTGGAGTTGACTAAAATATATTTGCGTCTGTATTTACGCACATTTATTGGACATACCGACATACGGTTGTCCTTTCTTAACAAAACCCTCATCCACTAAAGTCCAAGCCTCTGGCCAGTTATGGTTCTCTGACTCACTGTGGGGTTTTCGCCTCAGTGTTTTTGTCTCTTCGTTAAACGCAAGCAACTTTTACAAAGTTTAATTATTAACGCTTTGGATTTGACCTGAACGAATAAAATGAAAGCTGCTGTACCACATGTTGCCACGACAACAGTAGAAAAAGCGGATCGCTTTGGGCAGGTGTACGGCTCATGATCTGGATCCTGCCAGCTGCTTTTTGGTATCACATGTCAGACCGTTAACTTCATCTTACAACCCAGTGGAACAAAACTTCTCGCCTGTAAGTACGGAAGATGTGACAAGCATTACAAGACATTTTGAATAGGCAACCAGCTGGTCAGTGAAACAGCAGAAGTGACAATGAACACTCTAGGCCACGAACAAATTTGGAGAAAGTGTGATACTACTTCGATTAGTTATGAACTAGCGAACATGTTTGCGAAATGGGGGAAGCAGCTTAATAGCAGAGATATCGGCGAGTGTATAGCAGAGTCAGAACGCGAATTGTATCCTTAGCTGGCCAGTTTATCTCAGAAGGTCACTCCGTCGACGAACATTCTTCTTTGGGAAACAAAATACTTGGATAGAAACGTAATGGTCTAGCTAGCTGAGATACTGAATACCTCACAACTCTTAGTGTTTATCCATCAGATAGGCTGTGAGTGTGATGTTACAAAACAGCAAGCACTAGGTCGCCGCACATAAGAAACAACAAGGAAGAGGAAATCTCTGAAGAAACTTGGAAAGTTCTCTAAGCAGACATCTTATCAGACATTTTCTGATTTATCTGGACTCAACACTACACACAAAATTGCCGAAAAGTTTCTGAGAGTTCACTGTGGAATCAGCCATTCTTGAGCCTTATCACATTGGTGTGGTTGCGGAGTCCCCATCGAACATATTTCCAACTTGAACACCCAATAGTGCGTAAATGCAGTTCTGCGCTCATTTGCCGGTTAACAGGAGATTCAACACACAACCAATGGGCGCACATTCACTGACACATTGCACCGCCTAGCTAGCACAGACGAGCGATGAAACGTGTGCAGCCAAATTGGTCACCTCAGGGATCAGATAGACTGTGAACAGAGGTTTACGTTAGAATGAAGTCTGTATAACTCCGTTCCAACTCGTCGGCAGTGGAAAAAGTTTAGCGTTAGAACGCCTTAACACCTTTTTACCAACAAATTACCAACAAACTATAGGTAGCTCAGAAAGTGGAGTAATTCACACGACGATTAAACCCTCCATCTAAGAAGTCGTCATTCAAGGAGCCAATGAAACCTTTAACCGAGTGATATGAGTTCCATAATAGAGGGATGAGTTGTGCTACATCCTATCCAAGTGTGTCAGTCATATTGCATTGGTAAGTGGGGTACCATAATACGTGTGAACGCCCCTGCATCCCTTATTTCCATGTTTGGAATCGGGGACTAACAGCTGTCCTATGGGGGTTTCGAGGATTTCTCTTCCCAAGTATGATTGACTACTAGCGCACATGGTCACCTGCAAACATGTACGAACAATTACACACTGTCCCGTTTTGTGCCAAAAGCACCAACACATAACAGAGAATCCGTTTCGAGAACTTCATTACCATAACACGCTCATACCAGAAAAATTTGTAATATGGTCTGTCTAGTCGTCAAACTTCTTGAAATCGATTGCGTTTTCAGTCGTTCCTGATGGGCAAACTTTACCGGTAATGGGTACAGATTATACGGACGCACTTGTTTGCTTGATCGTCCTCTGTGACCTTTATCTAACACGGTTTATCTATCACGCAACTGGGCATTCACTGAACGGTGTTTATGGCTGAGGTGCCACAGTTTGCTTCCTAATATTGACTGACGTGCCAGTAAATATACTTACGTGCCCCTCACTTACCGGACCTATCGTGTGTTTTGCAATCAGAAATTCTTTGACCCAATGTGAAAAACCTTCGATGTGCAACCATAGGTTTGTTGTTATTCAGTAAAACAAACTACTGCACAACATTGACACAGTATTTTAAATGAGCAAATGTCTATGTTAAAGAGTGTGCAAACTTAGTCAAATCGTCTGAACCTAAACATATTTTAAATGAAGTCACTGAAATTACACCGTTCTTATTTATGTATCTCAAACAAACCGGCTTACCGTATCCCAAGTTGCATAGACTCATTACTAAGTTCTCTGCTTTTGTCACATAATTCTATTTAAGAATTTGGCTTTCCAAGCAAACATGTGAAATATTGGATCTACTTGCTGATGAAATAAGTAGTAAAGGTATGCTGTGGATAGGTGGACAGAGTAGTCTTTTATTACTAGAGTTTTTTTTTACCTTAATGAAGACTTAATTGAACCAAGTGCAAACTGTCAAGAAAGACTGGTGACCTCAGTAGAAGCGCACGCTTTGCTGTGTCTACAAGAATGGACGCTACAAGGGCATGAGGAACTAATAAACGGAAGCTTTAGGTAGGAGCAAATTAGCGATAAAGTCACGTTAGTTTATTGATTTATGTCCCTTGAACCATGTCTGTCAGAACTTGTTGAAATTTCAGTAGCAAATGAGCCTGTTAAGTGACTCGATTCAGGTCGTTCGACGCGCTATGCACATGAAGAGCATTGGATAAGTGGGAATGCGCCTGCGGCCAAGGTTAGCTTATTTTAGAGTGTGGGTTCAAGGACGCCAAGTGAATAGTTGATACGCAGGCAGGACAGGGTGGCCCAATAATCATCTGAAGGGTTATTACACCATTCACTGAAACAAATTCACATAGTCACACTGAATCGGCTGGAAGATCAGTGTGAATATTTCGGCTGATACTGTGACAGAGTTACCATAATTGGCCACATTGTTCACCTCTGGAATATATATTTTTAAATTTCACGATCAGTCTTCTTGACTCAATCTATTTTCGACTCTCTTCTTTTCAGCATTATGTCGGCTACATATAGACTAGATTAGAACTACTACGAAGGATCCCGGTTATAGTGTTCGTAGCGAACGGAAGCGCACAGTAGTTAGACCTTGTAGAAAGAAAACACAGGGCTAGATGGATGGTAGTTCTTAATGATTTGTTACCAGGTGGTGGTTGATCTGTCTGCAAAAGTTGGCAAAACGCTTACAAATGTTCCGTCGCCTATCGAGGGGATGTCATCAATGTGTGGCTGGGTGGGTTAGAAATAGAACCAAAAATATTGAAACAATGCGGATCCAACTATTATGTCCAGTAACTTCCGCTTGCTTTCGGGGGAGTTCACTCATTTATCAGAACTTTCGAGTCGCAGAAAATTGTACAGCAGTGAAAAATATATATGCCTAAAAAACGCTGGCTTCATACCTATTTTGATGATGATATATTCATACCTGGAGACTACGGATTGTTCCTTTCTAACCCTCCAGTAAAACTTTCATGTAAGGAAGTAGGAAATGGTGTTCTCTTGCACAAATGTTCGTCTTGAATTCATTCCAGGATGAGTTACCTGTCTATCCATAGAAAACCGACCTCCTAAACAAATACTCTCCTGTTCCATGTGAGCCCTGCACTCCAGTATCTCCGGCCAGTGAATGTGTTAATTCCTTTTTCGCCGCAGTTATTACCTGTTTAACTAGCGTCGTTTGTCTCATGGCATGTGAGCTGAGTGGATCGAACTTTTTCTTTCCAAACCCTCTTGGGTTGAAGAATAGCAAGCATTTCCCCACAAGGCTCGGCATTCATCAAATGACACCATCTCAGTTAGGGCATTGCTTTCTTCTACGGATTTCCCAGTTTCAATCTTCCCACTCCTACTGTACACTGTGAGCATCTGACTAGCTACCTGAACGTTTGCTTCGATCTCTTTTGCCCCAATGAGACCACCCGTATTAAATCTGAAAGGTTTTGTCATCCTTTGCTGAAGCATCCTCGGCGGAAGGAGACCACCTTCAGGGTTTGAACCCCGGGAGTTAAGCAGCTAGCGCAGGAATCAGTCGGCTGGACGGGATTTACTTCGATAGCTAGCTTGTCAACAAAATTTTCCGCGATATGTGGAGAGATTCTGAGCAGCTGTGTGGTAATCGGTTGAAGTTTTGTTGATTGAGCATTGATCTAGACAAGCTTAATCAAGGATTCACTGGCACGACAGATTCACCAATATTTTTGGATGTTTCCCTAATACATCTAAGCGTGGGTAATTCAGCTGAAACCTCAGCAGAAATTACTGTGCAGGAAATTATGCTAAAATGTTTAAAAAACTACGTTCTCGAACCGGTATCACTGTCATTGCTCAAATTTCGTCTGGATGTCCTCAGCTGGTCCGTTACAGTTTTGTTCCATCAGTGCATCACCGGAGGAAAGTTACCTGATTTCTGGAGCGCATCCCAGCTAACCTCTGCGTGGTAAATAGCAACTTATGGCCTACCTATCTGTACTTTTGGAGCGTCCGAAAGTTCTTTCATACTGAAACTACTTTCCAGCCAGATACTTTGAGATACACACGTTTTCTTCCCAAAACGACGCTCCACACTGAACGCCGTCGTACAAGTTTTGCATCCAATTTCTTCAGCACTCCACCAAAACTGTATGATCAATAATGCTATACGATAGGAATGTCTTCGGCAGTGTCAGAGGATCTGCTACGGCTTCTACCCATGAATACAAAATACAAATGGGATGTTTGATCGGGCTCGTAAATGACTCATCCACCAACCGAATGCACGTAGGTAACCGGAAGTCCTCATCACTGACAAATACATCAATCATTTTACGGGGCGCCATTCTTCCTCCGTCCCTTCTGGCCGTGCACGCCCAATGCCTACCTGCTCTTGATTCTTTTTATCGGTGTAAGTATGCTGCTAACAGTGTGATTGGTTGTGACCAGCGTACAGGAATTCGGTGATCCCTCACGTGACATGGTATCCTGTTGTACCTATATGTATGCGTAAAGAACGTATTGTATTTTTTCTTTCTTTCGTACCTAATTTAATATATACTATATGTCTACCATTGAAATTCGTTACGACTCTGAACGATGAAAGTTCACCTCTCAGTATTTACGAAGCTATTACTGTCCTGACTCGACTTGATTTGCGCTGTACACTTGTCACTGACAACCGTTCACACAGGATAGTGTGTACTTCCAAATTCCGGTCCTTCATACCCACCAGCAAGGGTCCAACATAAATTCCAATCTGTCCACTTAGTCGTTCTGATGCCTAGCAATGCTGTGCGGAAGCTTTTCAAAAGTCAGAAACGTTGACTTGAAAATACCGCACTTCCAACACTTGGTAACTCGCAGCTCACTGGAAGCAAGTGGCCCTTAGCAGTCGCTTCGACTATCCGATGTTAATTGTCTCACAGTGATATCCGGTTAGCTCACCACCCAATTACTGTGGCACCTCTGTAATTCACTCTTCTACGGTCTTGAAATGCAATTTCATAAAACAGGTCCAGTTCTTTTCTGGACCAAGTACATCCTGCTTTGCTTCCCGACGAATTTTAGCGCACGATACTTGTTAGGTAGTCAGTTGGCCTCACCACACTATGGAGGACGTTTCGTTCCATTAACCATCTAGAGTGTTCAGCATGCAAATTCAGGTATTCATATATTTGATGTGGTTAGTGTAGTGTATCAGCTGAAGTCCGGTACCTCACGTCATGGCGAGAGTGAGGATGTTAGTGTACCATGCCTCTCAGTATGCAACAGCTGATATGATTGGATTTTATCACTAAAAGCACTCACTGGCTAACTACAGCTAATCTCACTTTTACGCATTATCCATCAACACTACACATGCTGGATACGGACGTGCTCAGTTCTACCCTATGGTAGTTGAACTTGCAGAATTATTTTTTTCTAGGAGTCCATTCACGAAATCATAACATCCATAATTCAGAGCTGGGTTTTGTGGGGCCTTGAGCAATTCGTCTTGGCTCCGACCGATCCTCTTTTCAAAATGAGAAATTTCGTTTCAATGAAGCAGACTACAGCATTTCCTTCCTATCCAACAACCCTCCTTACACCAGTCCATCTATCATGTGACCATGTGGCTATGCACATCTACCAGTGTTTGGCTGTCCCTTCCCCCTGAATCACAATCAAAGATTTTTTAGAGACCATAATGAGTAATGTGTTTTTAACTTTGGGACTGTATAGTGATGCGTCTAGTGTGGTGGTTCATTTGATGGACACCTGTTAAAATGGTGTCTTGAGAAATTCATCAGGTCGCTTAATTGTTCTTTTCGACTTTCAGGCGGAGTGGCTGGCCTTTCTTTTATCATGCTGTCATCATGGATCGTGAGCCTTAGCAAGAAGTTTTCTCAAGTCATCGAGAGTTATATGAAAGGTAATGATGGTAAGGGGGTAATTGAGAAGGCTGATTATGAATATAAAATTGATACTAAAGAGATACATCGTAGCTACTCCAAAAGCTAAACCGTGCGGATCACTTCGCCTTTTTAGGGTTTATTGGCTAAAAGAAGAAAAGATCTATTAGATAATAGTCGGGTATAGATGGTTTGGGGAAACACTGCACACCACAAGCACTTGTGGTCCTTGTGAATCCTTTTTATGAAAGGTTATATTTTCTGAACGGTTATCATCATCCCTGTCAACGTAACGGATAAACCATGGTGAGGTTTAACGACCTTTTGTGACTGACAATTTTAAGAACCGTCTGTAAATTAGGTAAATAAAATCCAGTTGTATGCTATGTCAGGGGCAAGATGACCCTTCTTGAAGGTCATCGATTAGTAGGATTAGACTGCCCGACAATTTACGAGTAAGCAAGAGGTCTAAGCTAACAGTCAGGTAAAACAGGCTGGACCGCGCAATCAGTCAAGCGTCATGGTCTTTTACGACTTAGTTTGTAACCCACTTTGATATTCTTCCGCACTTCGACTCCATCAGTTATTGGAGCGAAAACACAAGGCTAAACCACAAATCCACAATCATCATAAGTTTTCCCATATAATTGAAGCTAGGACAACTGAAGAATTCATTTAATAACAATCATTCGTTCTCTTAACATTAAATTTGAAAAGAATTATGTAACGTGCTTCACCAGATGCTTCATTTTCCTTCAATGCATATTAATCTTAGCATCGTTGTACCAACCATCATGGTAAACACTATTTGATACGGGTATTCCCGGAAAAGTCACGACACGTGGTGATCACAAATAAAAGATATATATTAAAGTTGTGTATGACCGAGCTCTTAATGTGCACTCTCTGGGTACAGTCTCAACTCTCATAGGTACAAAGCCAACCTAAAATAGCATACTAGTTACTGACTGAAACCCACACTTTCGATGGGAGAAGTCAAAACAATAGACAAGATTTTGTATGGAGAATTTTTGGTAGAAAAGAATAAATTTCCGCGAACTGTTCGAATGCTAGCCGATTGTTTGCAAAACAACACAGCTTTGGGAACAGATCCTTATTGCTGCGCTTGCCAACCAATATGACGGGTATCCCTCAGATAACGAAAAAGTTGTACAGGTACCTGCACTTGGTCGCGCCTCCACAAGTAAGTGTGCCACACGACGCCCAACCTCTCGGATTTCAGCTGCAACGAAACTGGCGCCTTATCTTGATAATCAGGTCAACGGCATCCTCTTCGCTTTAATGTAACCTTGCCTTGAGGGACACTACTGCTCATCGAGCGGCCTCCCGCTGAGGTGGAGATGATTTACCCTCTTCTCTGGCTACTCATGAGTAGTCTAAAAACTGCCAAGCTTTTTTATGAACGATGTCCCATCGCTTCACCCACGCACACGGAAAACAGCGTAAGAGTAATGCGATGAACAGACATGTGTTTGGTTCCGGTTCTGAATATCTTCCGTCGCAGTGCTGTCGTGACTGATGGGGTCATACAATTTCCTGTAAATTAGGCCTGTGCTGATTTTGTTGGGTTCGACGCATGTCCATTCCCAAATGTGTATGCAGAGTCAGTTTCATAGTCGATTTGGCGTCTTGTGTAAGGTATGCTGTCTGAGTGTTTTTCAAGTATTTCATGTGCGGACCAGAGCCAACGTAACACCCATTGGAGTGGACTGGTAGCGTGCGTAATGAACACAGGCAAGAACCTAACTAATGACATGAACCTGACCACAACTGGTGAAGTGCAACCTGTACATCCATCCGGCGATTACAACAAAAAGATCACGTTAATACACCGACCTGGGCGCATCAAAGCTGATCCCCAGAATGAATTCCCAAGAATACAAGCACTAACAACCAAGAAACAATACTTTCAGGAGGGCTTGATAAACAATCATCAAGGAACAATAGCTTCGTTCATATTAGATTAGTGGTTGTCCGTTGTGACGGGAACGTGGGGTTATCACAATTCAACCCACACTACCGTGCTTCTATGTTGTTTACTACTCAGCACTTATCACATGCGACTGAAGCTTTCTCACAGATCTCAGGTCTTAGGGCACAAATCAAGTCCAACAATATTGCCCCCCCACTTAAACAGAGGCAGCGATAGACAGAAGTCTACAACAGACGAAAACTTATCGGCTGACGGAAGAGAAGGTAATGTAGAAATATCGTGTGGAAAAGAGGAGGGCAGTCGGACATGATAAGTTGTCCGCCAAAATTAAAACTGATAAAAAAGCTGAACTCGATGTTGCTGGGGCCATCGCGTGGGGACTGGGCAGTGGCGGCAGCATCCTAGTTGGCGTAGAAGAACTTAGATTGGATTACAAATTGAGGGTACAGTAGTGTTCAGAAAGAAGTCACTGGAAAAATGAGGGGGTTTTCGAATGCAACTGATGAGCTGAGGTTCAGCGTTTGGTAGAATCCCGGTATTGAAGAGTAGGCCTTAATTTGGTGCTTCGATGCATCGGTTGTCACCATTCCGGATTAGATTGAAACTAGTTCCATTCCACAGACGTGGATTTGCTGGAGGCCCATGAATCAATGCAGAATCACGCTACCAGAAAACGACAATGAAGCATACGAAACATGTGGTTGCCTTTTAAAACAGATGTGTATGAACAATATTGGTATGGCAGACAGAATTCTATCGTGGCAGACTTCCCGTTGCATTGAAATATTCCCGTAGTCCCAACGAGTTGGGTTCAATCGGATTTAATTGATAATAACAAAATATCTACCAACAAGCGAAAAATTTTGCCCTCTTCCCGGCTCAACAACTGTCTATTGTTTAGCGGTAAAGGAACTGTTCTCACAATCAACATCACGATATGGGTTAGTCACCACACTCGGTTGTCATTCTGAGTGGAACTTTGAGACCAAGCTTAGTGAGGACTTAAGATTCCTCATTTATATTACCTCACTAACCGTATAAAACTGAGCATTTTGAGTCGGTTATTGTCAAATTAAGATTTAGACCGCTGACACGCCCAAGATAATCTCCCACCTCATTGACTTGTAGAGACAAGCTGACAGAGGTAGCACTATGGACCGAAAACCGAGTAAGTGTAACCTAAGCGCAGTGGTCACTTGTTACAACAGCCACAACAGCTGAGCTTTCCGGAGATTCCTAGATAGATTAACCTCCTGATAATCGCAACCGAATACTCTACTGTATACAGTTCCATTCATCCTCGTTGGACTCTGACTAATGTGGTGAGTAGTTCATCCGTGACTTCGAAATGAGGATACCATGCCACCAAACTAGTTGCGTCGATATACACACGCAATCAAGGGGGCTGTTTGCATTGTGCTCTCAGTGTGTCATGAGGACATTACGCTAACAGTCTTATGCGTCTGTTGCTGGTTCCAATAAGAAAAAAAGTAGGCTCGTGAATATGGAGACCAAATTTCTGCACCAAACATTGGAGAAAACTGTTGAAACTTGACACCATATTTGCATTTCATATGTCGGGCAACCTTTGATTTCGATCCTTCATTGGTGAGACTATCCAAATGGGTGTCATAACATGTTGTATTGGTTCATAGCGAACCATATTACTCGTCACGTCTGTCACGACATTGTTATAAATTTTACACGTACTAGTGTCCTGCAATGCATGATTTGACTAGCTCTGTTTTTATTCAAGAAAATTATGAACACAAGGAAGCTGCTAATTCCATTCCTGACGTAAAGTTCTCCCTGTAGGTGTCGCGGGCTCGGTACACAGTCACCCATTTGTAGGGACAAACTTCGGTGTTTAAACGAGAGCAAAAAGTCCCATCAGGTGACCACTTCTCTACCTGTATCTCGTCAACATTTGTTTGACCACAACAAGGTCAGTGCAATATTGTGCCCACTCATACACTTATGGTGGTTCATAAAAAACGGCACTCAAGGGAAGGGTACAATCTAAGAAATATTAATTACCTGAGGCTTCCCATTTCCAACCGCGAAAAGAAACGGAATTTTTTGCAGACCATTTCAAAACAATTGGTTTCATATGGGTACTGAAAACTGTGCGGTTCTGATGCATAGGCAGTGATATCTGTGATAAGTATAGAAATCTTACACGCGGGTCATGGGGGCACAGCCGTGACTAATTAGTCACATTGCGGCCGTATCAAATTTTGGTGAGTCTTCTACATCAGCTAACCAAATTATCCATGTCGGTTCCCGATTTATGAGTCAGGGTTCTATCAAATCCAAAATATTTGCACTCCAGTTGGTTGTCCTCACAAAAAATTCACTTAAACCACATACCATCTATGTGAACATCTCAAAATGGGAACTTCCCGTTGCGAAGCCCGAAAACGGGTTGTAGTGCAACATGCATACACCGTGACATCCTGTAGAATAGGCGGAATTCGCATTGTCTCCTCAGCCCATGAAGATTTATTGTTATAATTAAGAGACGATGGGCACTGGATAAAGCAAAACCTACCATGATAATAAAGCTCTATCTGTCACGCACTCACTTCTCTGGAAAACAATAGACACGAGAGAACTGGTTATGACACACGATGTGGTCACCAGCAAGTTATCAACAATTTTTCAGTTTAAATGGCACCTAATGATTGAGAAGACCCATCAGGTAGTCCAACAGCTGTTTCGTCCTAAAGTCAAATATGTTCGCAGCTGCCGAGGTCGATATAACATTGACAAATGCGCTATCATTGATCGATAAACGAGAAGTGAAAGGTGAACCTCCACCTGTTTTCGTGGTATAACTCAATTTGTCAATAACTGCCGAAGGAATTGTCTTTCGGCCAGTTGTTTGTTGTGGTTATTCACCCGTTAGAAATACAGGATAGATACGTGTTTAAACCTCAAATGGTACGCCTGGTGTTACCTGGGTAGGTTAATTGTAATTTTAGACTGCCGTCTATTTCACTTGAAACGTGATTCATAATTAACTGACTACAACAAATTTGAATTTCTCATCGTCGCGTGCTCAGAATACAACACGTTATTGCACTGGGAGAAAAAGCAATGAATTACCATCCGAACGGTGTTGGATAGATAAATCAAACCATCATTCTGGAAAATGATTACATCAGACCCACAGAACCTGTATGTGGTTCACCATGTCAAGTCTCCAAGTGGGTTTGTCAGTCTTATGGTTGAAAATCAGAGACCATATATACTTAAGAGATGTCCGCTGAAAATCAGCATCGATAACGACATGACCAGGTAACTTTCCAGTTTGTTGTTTGTGATTCGAATCGAAAGTCTTCCAACCGACGTACTCCCAAGCGTAAAATAAACGAACTGGAGGTGAATCATCAACCAGCCTACTACCTACCACGTTTAGCTATGAAAGCCGAGAGAAGTACACACAGTGACACACAAAAGACACTTGGTTTTACTAGTGTTTACGTATAAGAAAAATCCCATTTGCTTCTATCACGTCATAGATGGTATACGACCCGACCACACATTCATCATTTCCCGACTTGAAAGCTAATTTAGTCGGAGTGTCCCTCAGATAGTCCTGTCTGTTTACAAAGGGCTTGGGCCTGTAATTTTACGAAAATAGCCTCAGCTATCCCCATAGTGTATATACGTGCAGTTTGGGAGGGTTGGACAAAAAGAGTACTTTTCTTGTACCTATCTTGCGGCCCGTGTTCATCCGCTGAGCGGCTATTATGTTCCTACCGGGTCTTGGTTTTTGGGGTAAGAACTGTGTAGAGTGCTCCATTGTGCAGCTGTGAGGCTATTGTGTCGTGTGACCCGTGTAAAATGCATCACGAATGAGTATTTAACCTTGGATAAGGGTGAACATTGGCGCCTGTCCTTGTTGTCTGTGGCAATAACCGGTCGGTTTGTACAGCAGCAGAGTGAACAGTCGATGGTGAATATTTCTGATGGCATTGTCTACTCAACAACTCTGTTACTGAATCTCCTTTGTACAAATACTGGAAACAAGGCTTATGACCCCAAGACTGCATTTTATACACTTCTTATCCTCTACATGTCTGACGTCCCGACTGACTAGCGAAATCCAGGAAACCAGAAAAACGCGTTCACCCGCTTGTGTTGCCAATTCAGCGAATAGTTTCACTTCGAAGTTGGGTGAATTTCTTGCCGAGAAATTGACCAAAAATCAAGCACCACGTCTTACTAACTTTGGCATTCTTGGGCTCAAGCTAGTGCCGCCAGGCACCACCACTGCAGTCAGAAGTACAGGTCGCACAGAAACTGATGGCCATTGTTGGGGAACTGCATGGCACAGCCTTTCCAGTTATGCACACGGGAGATCGTCTCACTCAAGCAAACAGTTCACCCTTTTACCAAGGCACAAGTACCCACTAGTTTGTTTTCCTGGATAAGAATTTCGTGCAAGCGACGAACTCCTCGACATATTATGACTGGGCATTTGCAACAAATAGCCAAATTACAGGGTTGGCAACACCCCCTAAATCACTAAATAGATAACGAGACACACTCACAAAAAGAAACATGGAGTTCGGAAGGGAGTAGTCAAAAAGTCAAGTGCAAAGAGAGACTCTGGCGACTCTAGAAATGCTAAGCTACTGCTAGGAGTGAGTACTAGATAATAACAACCAGTAGGTACATCTATCTGCCAAAACAGGGTGGTCAGAAGACGAGAGAAAACGATGGCCATGTCTCATCTCATCAGACGCTTTTTTCTCGTTTAACTGGCTCAGAATATCAGGTAAGTGGACGTCATCTGTCACGAATAGAGTGTCAGTTTAACGTATTATCAATAATAGTATTCATGACCAATGATGATGACGGCGGGATCCCTCAGCTGGTGTTATACTGACTACTGGTATAGCGCAATTATACCGTAACTGAACAGAAGCTGTCTTCGAGCGCCAGGTGTGCGACTGGATCATCGGATTATGAAGATACCATGTCCTTGGGACACTCCCATTTGTTCACCACAATTATTCTATAAGTTATGTGGTGGCAGGCTGGTCGTAAAACCGAATTCCATTCATACTCGCTGTGGAACGACCTCGTCTTCCCATCGCTAAACGGTATCCGTCGCCCAAACAGCCCGCATACCAGGAGCGTCAGGCTCTTGCTCTTAAGCAGCGGCACAACCACAGTACTAAATCTGTAGCGCCTTGACACAAAATCCGGTGAACGGACAAGAATAGTGTACGTTTAAATGTTCCGAAGGCACGTACATACGGTTGGAGCGGATAACCAAGGAAGTGATCGTGAGTCCAACGATAAGGTGAGCGTCGGCAACCATGCAACAAAGTTCTCATATATCAGGCTAGTACAGCCTAGTACAAGCGGTCCTTGAAACTAATGATATGCGGTTGTACCGACACAATTGACGCAAATTAGCAAATGCGATTAGGGACTTCGAGATTCGTGCACTGACTTCGGCAGACAACTAGTTCAAAGCTAATAAAAACTATCGTGTTGTATAAAGTTCTCCACAACATCCAGTCCCTCTGCTTGAGCTGCAAAGACCATTTTCATTGACTGCATGTTCTTGGGCATGAATGCAAAAATGCAAGTCGAAAGATGGTGGCCAGCTTATTCAAAGGTGCCTGTGCTTCATCTTCGGTTGCGTACTCCACATTGACGAGGTTCCCATTAGCAACTATTCAAACACCGGGGATTTGAAGAGTTTCCAGCGTTCGTCTGATTATTTTATCGAGGACAAAGTTGAACAAAATTGGAGAGTGGAGACTCTTGTCGGATTCCATTTCTTGTACGGAAGCATTAGAGTTCCCCATACAGACACGCGCGCCCTGAAGTATGTGAATATAGTGACCGGATTATGTCCACAGACTTCTGGGACATCCCCTGCTGAACAACTGTAGTTACGAGCATTGGTCAATCGACAGAATCGGGCGGACCTTTGAAGTCAAGTAACACCAAGATTCTGTTCATATTACATTGCGCTATCACCTGACGGATTGCGTGGTCGATGCAGCCTCTATCTGGCCGCAATTCTCGGATCTGGATTTCTCAAGCCACCGTAAGATGACGAAAAAGCGGTGACGTCAGAAGTTTTGTTGCGACGGGAGTCAAACTGATGCCCCTGCGGCTACCCCATCCACTGTGACTACCCTTTTTGAAATGAATACTATTATCAAATTATCCCAGTCATCTGAGAAGACATCTTTTTCCAAGACGGACGCAAACGAACTAGACAGACATTGGCTGGGAAATTCATTCCCATCCTCCAACAGAAAAAGTGGTAGTTCGTTGGAACCAGGAGGACCAGGACGCCTGGGTAAGGATATACACTCGAGCACTTCTGAAGCTGAAGCGATCCCATGGTCAAAGGCCGACAGCCCGTAGTTGAAGTGACAGACGGCCAACTGACTTGTCGTCCGGACTATTCCGTCCAATCACCCAAACGTCCTTTGCTGGATAGCAGAGATCTATTGCGGCCTCTCACAGTTTCACTGACAAGGAACTTCCGGGGAGCCGTCGAACGAGTCATGTGGAACAACCTGAAGATATTTTCGACAGTTTACGCATTCTCCCTTCCTTCGGTCTGCGTGGACACACGGTTTTACCTGGTGTCGGATACTGCGTCGTGTTGTGTTGTGGTCGTAATCAGAGAGAATCTTTCGCCAGGCCTCCAGCAAAGCAACAGCCCTTTGAGAGATCGGATGCCTGGAAGAGGCCGACTGGGTTGTATTGCAGGTAGGAATCCATCATGTACAGCTTTGGATATCTTGCTTCATCAATCGTTAACATCCTATATCGGATCAGCAGACACCTTGGAGGAGCCCGTTCCGATAGGTTTGTTTCCTAATAGCTAAGCGGTATGTGTAGACCTGAAAAGCGCAGTGGAAGGCAGAAACGGACAAGTGCATGTCGGAGTCCACGCAGGTACTCTAGAAGGAGTGGCAGATCTGTGCCACAGGTAACTGATGGACAATATAGTCTGATTGGGTTCGGGGCTGGCTCATTGGTATCAGGTGTTTAAACGATTTCCGCTGTCCCGAAAGTTGGTACTGCAAAGGAACGGTCTGTGGTCAGAACACAACTGTAGTAGGCGCTCTCCGTCATTCGCCCATCTCGTCCAATCCTGGGCAACCACCCAAATAAGACTATGTAGCGCTGCGCCCACCAACCTGGGTTTTCACGTCACCAGTGACCATAATATGAGCTTTAAGCGTGCTGTAAAAGAGCACCTAGAGCGTCATAGAAACTGTCACTGAAGGGTCCAGAGCTACAGTCCGTTGGGGCATAAGCAAATATAAAAAACGAAAAGTGGTGAACTTCTACTTCTCAAAATTCTCTCACAGACGCCAATTGAACCACGCAGACGGCTAAAAACGTGGGACGCTTCCGCAATACCCACCTCGGTATACCCAGCTTATGCGGCCTCCGTGTCACCAGAGGTGTTCACCCAGGACCTGGCAAGGGGACTGTCAGTTCAATTACAGTGCTTGCATCCTAGATCGTCGTTTCCGGCAGACGGCATGCATCAATGCAGAGGTAATCCAGCGTGACAACAAGAGCTGCTTGCTTCAGTATGTGAAAATCAGAGGGCAGCCAAAGTAGCTTTCGGGGTTTGAAAACAGATTTTTGGAGGTGTTTTGGTCTGTTAGTGAAGGTAGACACACAGAAACTGTAGCTGAGCGTGATGCACGGCGAACATGGCGGCCAGTCCTAGTGCTGGGACCTGCACAGAGAGTATTCAAATTGGGACGGGGTAGGGTAGAAGAGGGAATACGTGAAATTATAAGGGAGGCATCAGCAGTAGCATGTTTTCTCTTGCCCGCCCTGTTGTGTGCAACAAGTAGGGTGACCCGGCTGATGACACCACGCGACGACCGATGTGGCATGACAATATGTTTATTTGCAAGGTTTATGGTTGTACGCGGGCTGGGATATTGTCAGGGCACACAGGAATAGATAGGCGGATGATTAGGGTCCTCATCCAAAGCTTTGGCTCAGAAGCCTGACCCTAGGTAGCGGATAAGTGTCAACATATGACAGTATGACAATTTTTTTTAAAGCAGCAAGTGGTTTTAGCTGTTCCAACCACCAGCCTGGAGGACCAAGAGATTGTGTTCGTCAAACCTGTACCCGGGGACCGATCTGGTGTGGGAAAATCTGTGGGTGTTAAAGTGAAACACCCCAATCTGACCCCCTGGGTCAGATTGGGGTGTTTCACTTTCACCGCTACACCACATCATCATCATCATCAGATGTAACAACCACGTACTTGTCGTACAGTGGGGCGAGATGGCTCAAGTGGTTAGAGAGCGAATTTACTGTCTGGTCCGTGGTTCGAACCCTACCTCTGCCTCTCGAGTTCCCCTGTCTAGGCTTGGGCAACCTGGCAGTATCCCAGCCCGCGTGCTTCCTTCAGGTGGCATGGCAGCTTGGCACCGAACGGGTGTTACAGCTGAACGATTTTTTTTGTCGTACAGTGGTTGTAGCTGCCACCGCTTCGTAAACCGATGATTTGGTTGAGGTGGGGTAGGTAGCTGCGCATTGGAGACGGCAGCTGATAAATTGGTGCGTAAGTACAGGACTGTTAAGCGGGAGGATTGGAAAGGGAGCTATGCATTGAAGGCAACAGCTTGGATGCACGAGCGCCATTGAGGGCGCGACTGGGCCATATATGACAGTGTCTCTAACCATTGATGTGGCCCGTCTCGGGGTCCCCATCCAGGAAGATGGCAGTGACCAGCGCAGCTGTTTGCTGGTAATGGCTTTTATACTTCGCTGCCAGATCATTGTTTGACCTCCCCTGGCTCATTTCCACCATTCACACGAAAAGAACCCTTCGAAGAAGTCGGTCGACTGGCATACGCAGCACGTGGCCAAGCCAGCGCAACCTATGCAGTGTGATCAGTTCATCTATCGGGGGTGAGTTATTTCTTCCGAATACCATTCGACGTACTTCAGCATTGCTC
>SJOL01009849.1:3038176-3057557 GCA_004794785.1 Opisthorchis felineus
ATCCTTGTCGGACACCACTTTTTGTAGGGAAGCTTTTCGAGAGCTCACCATACACTCTCACCCGCCCAGAAGTATGTGAATATAGGGATCGGATTATGTTTACAAACTTCTGGGGCATACCCTGTTGAGCAAGTGTAGTTAGCAGCACTGACCGACCGACAGAATCGAACGCACCCTTAAAGTCGAGGAATACCAAGATTGTGGGTCGTCTGTACATATGGCGTTGCTCTAACACCTGACGGAGTGTGAAGATGTGGTCAACGCAGCCTCTACCCGGTCGAAATCCCGCTTGATTCTCACGAGTCAAGGTTTCGCGTGCCACCGTGACTGTGTTCAGTCAACCTTCGAAGGATAAGACCAGAGAGCACCTTCGATGCCACAGCTAACAGGCTGATGACACAGTGGTTTTCACACAGCATTCGCGTACCCTTTTTGTAGATAGGGATAACTGTCGACATGCCCCATTCTGCAGGCACCTTCTCTTCGTTCCATATGGCACCAATAAGCGTTGTCAGATGGGCCTTCTTTGAAGAGGTCGTCCGGTTCTGGTGCCTTCTCACGTTTTAGCATGGATATTTCGTACTTTATTTCTTCTCCCGACGGGCGATCAAGGTTTGCATTCCATTCGCCTGTATGCACTATCTCTACGGGCTGTGTTGCATGAGGCCAGCTGAACTGTTCTTCGAAGTGTTCGGCCCATCTTTCCAGTCAACGTTTTTGCGAGTGAATTAATGAGCCATCTTCTTCACTTATCGTTTCGCTGACCGTTGCTTTCCTAGGGCCAGTCGATCGTATCAGTTGATATAGGGCACGGCTGTTTCCCGTAGCAAGAGCCTTCTCCCGAGCTTTCGATGTCCACCATAGCTCTCGGTCTTCCCTTAGACTCTTCACTATTTGGCGTTTGAGGGATTTGCGTGCGCTGTCGTACTCGTTGCCTGCTTGTATGGATTTCCTGGCATCAATCATGGATAGCGATCTCGACGACATGGTCTTGTGGTCGAATTGGAGAAGTCGAACAGACAGCACTGAAAGCAGATTTCCCAAAACTACAACTAACTGCATATCCGTTTTCTGATGGAACCCTGGTTCCAACCGACCTCTGCTAACGTCAGTCAGAAGGATTTCTTGAATCCACGAAACGCGCTCTACCTTGTTGCCTTTGACATCCGAACCCTTCTTCAAGTTAGTCAGCAGATATCATCCCCTCGAAATTTATATTTTCTTACCCCTCCCCTCAGATATCTGAAATCCTGCTAAGTGAGTGATGATACCGAGAAAAATCCTGTTGTATATTGGCTTTGGAGTTGTAGCCATTCTCAGGATTGAGTGCGTCTTACCAGTTGTTCCGGTGACGTCCAGTTGTTGAATATAATTAGGTCATCACCAACAGACGACGCAAACGACTTCTGTTTGCAGTGGTCGGCATGGTTTTGACAGACCATGGCTCTGAAGATAGGACACAAACTTGGAGTCGTCACAAGCTATCCGTCTCTGAAACACTACGGAAACCGTAGTTTTTGGATGTGATATGAATGTCCAAGTCGACCTAACCGTACAGATAACGCCAGGTGTCTATGTTGCACTGAACACTGTCCGTTTATGTGAATGTAACGCTAGACATGAACCCATCGAACAACGCGACGATGATACATGGATGGAAAACCTACTGTGACACACAACGTAACCGAAAAATTGCTCAATACACGCTCGTATAACGTTAGGCTTTCCGAGAGGATTTCATAAGTCCACAAACGATGCTTCAATCCACCACTGCAAAGCACCTGTACAGCCCAGGAGGCAAGATGGCTCAATGGCTAGAGCGCGAATTTACTGACTGGAAAGTCCGTGGTTCGAATCCGACCTCTGCCTCTCGATTTCCCCTGTCTAGGCTTGGGCAACCTGGCAGTATCCCTCGTGCTTCCTTTAGGTGGCATGGCAGCTAGGCACCCAAAGGGCTCTACAGCTGAACGATTTATTTTATTATTATTTACAGCCCAGAATTATTTATCTAAGCTGGTCCAGAAGGATTTTAGTAAAATGATCATGGTCACATGTACAGGGAATGGTAAACTATTATTGATTACATACTCCACTTTTGAAGTCGTACATATCATTGGAATTTGGGTATATGTAAAATGAGCACTATCCACTGGTGCTCAAAGTAATCCGTCATCGGAGTATCATATCATCATCAAAAACAGAAACACTGACACTTCACTGCCGCACAACCACAAAGTTTATTTAATTATACACGAAGACAAAGTAAGAAGGAGAGGAGTGGATGAGCTAGGGACCGGGTGCTAGCCTATCGCAAGCATCCTGAGGTGCCTACACTTCGAAGCGCTCAATCGGACAATCTGGAAAGAAACTGACAGCACGAACACCACTGACGTCGATCAGCTGTCATTTTATACGTCTCTAGCCAAATGCAGAGAGGTCACGGGGACCTCATCTTGGGAGGCAGACCGCACCAAAAACACCTCATATCTTCGTTATTTCCTTCAAACTCTTCTGCCAAGTCATACTTTGTCCACCTCGCAGTTTGCACAATTCTGAAGGAGGCACGGAGAACAACACCCATCTCGGTAAACAATGTTTCGGCATGCGTAGCACACGGCCCAGCCGCCGTCATTGGAGTATACGACTACACAGGCAAATATCTTAAACACCGAATAATGGAATCCAAGCAGAATGCACTGGTGGAAAGCTGAAACCCAACGGTTGGCAAAGGCCTTTGCACGAAAGAACAGTTATGTTCAACTTGATTCGTCCAACAACCCACAGGCTGTCAGTAAAAAGTGGAGATGAGTCAAAGATCTGTTCAAAAAATATCTCTAAAGAAATCCTGAATACCTTGAAGCGCGGTTTAACCGGCAACCTGTGACGTGTATACCGGAAGCGAGCAGTGAGACCCAATTGGAAGCTGAATGGGACCCTTGACCAGAACAAAAATACGTGAGGTGCGCATCGAACTCGATACAAGAAGACGCCCGGACAACGCGTATTCTGAGCTCAACTGAAATGGTGAAGCTCCGGTATTACGTGACATATGGATCGGAATGAAGCAGGTGAAGTGCGAAACAACTAACCCTCGGACGTTATCTTGCGAAAATTGATGGAATAGCAGTGGGTCATTCTTGTGTGGATCAAGCTAGGACTCCACCCATGAGGGGGTGCATAAACCAAGTTTTACATCACAAGCTTAAAACATCTGTTCAATTCACCGACATGACTGTGATTTTTCTTACTTCGAATGTTACTTTCGACTACGCGAACCGTCTGACGCCGTGACAATTTAAAGCAATTGAGTGGATCCCATCATAATCCCCAGTTTTATACCCTTACACCTGCAGACTCGGGCACAGAAGGGAGACTACCTGAGTTCACCGGGGATACCCCCTCCAACCAGCACTCAAACTCTGTATGAAGTTGGAAACATCTTCACTTGCTTCCCGACAGTAAGCAGTCTCACGTTGCACACTCCACATATCCTTCCTTCTGTATCCTGATATCCATTCAAATTGGTGCCATTTCCTCATGTTGTGCCTCAAGGCAAAATTGTGCGTATTTCAGTGTCCCACCTAATTAAGCACTCGGACGTCCTCTTGTTTTTGGATTCCTTCAACATAACAGACATCCACCAAGGACTGCTCTCTTCGTTTAGGTGAGCGACTTCTCCCCACGGCATCCCAAGCAGCTTTCCGTCAGGGCTGACCCAACCGGCTTAGGCATGGCTTGAACCATATACTTTTCCTAAAGAGTTACCTGGGTCTGTTCCGGCCCAGTCTTCCTGATCAGGCCGCTACCATCGCGTACCATGTACAAGAATGGTATTAAGCGTATATCTATTGTGCCAGGATGCTTCCTGTCTTAGCAGATACTCCTCTAAAAGAGCAATATTTGCTTATGGTATTTCGCTAATGCGCGCCGAGCATGCAGGCAAACCGTAATCGGCCCCACTGAAAACGTTAATTTTTGCAAACAAACCTTGTAAGTGGACTGCAATCTTTGGTACTCACATCATATGTAATGCAGGACGGGGTAGGAACCGAGGTAGATATAATGTGCGTAGATCAGCCTATGGCTTTAGCCAACGAAGCGTTTGCGGCAGTAAAGGTGGGCTGGTAGGTGAGAAAATCACCTGTCGAGTCTGTCAAACCTCAGGCACCTATGCCGCCTACAAAACGCCAACTTGTCTACTAGGAATAAAGGACACAATGGTGGCAGTACGATCAACTGTGCTGTATAGGATAGACAAGTGAACGCTAGCAGTCAAGGATAAGTAGCGATCGTATCTGATAGCTGATGTCTACGAAGTACTGCCGCCTGATGGGGAAAACTGAGCGCTTGATGTGGAGATATGTCGGATTGTCTTCGGGAAGGTAGTTTCTTCATTAACAACTAGATCATGCTCCATAGGCGACATTCGATAAGCTATCCCGACCTAAAGCTGTCACCTCGTCTTGGTGCTCGGGCTTCAGTGAAGTAATGATTCCGCGGGCTACACCGGCTGGAACTTTGTTCCCCAAGGTTCAACCATACTAGCAAGGTCAATGACGAGCGGCCCGAAGAAGGACAACCAGAAAACGTATTACGAGGCAGTATGGAGGTAAAGTCGTACTGTCCTTTGCGATAGGAGTGTGAAGGTAGTAAGGCGTTCCCTTCAGACGACCAGCATGTCCATATTTATGGAAGTAGCGATACTGCTTCTCCCTAGGAAGGACGGGCTACAAAAAGTCGGCCCTAAACACCGCACACTCCATTGTTCAATAGGGTCGAAATACTTTTGGAATCAAAGAGTTTGGTGCAGCTCAAAAGGCACCTGCTGTGCGTCGCTGCACTAGGAGTGAGACAGTAATGCCTTACTCCTTGCGTCCTCGGGCCAGGTTGGCCGCCTGCAAACAGCCCTACCTAAACCAAACAACCTTCTTCGGCTTGGGCAACCTGGGAGTATGATTCGTCCTTACAGCTCTTCGCTCACCGGCCCTCCCCACCCATCGAATAATGCAATTCATCTGCCAGTCCCCTTGCCATTGTCCCATGTCTAAAATATTGACCAGAAAAATAAACTAAAACAATCATCTCAATGTCGGCATCTTATGTCAAATTGGGAAACAGGGACCTCCTGCTATAAAAACCTTGCCTTCCTCCTCTGTCGTCTTATTATGTCTCCGAAAAAAAACAAGACGCTACCTCAAGCCACCTAGGGTGAGCTCGAATGTTCCAAACTTTACTGGTATTTGGTGATCCTGCCGTAGTGGCTCGTGATATCTAGGGTGTGGGAGATGCACTAAGCTCCAAGGCTGGAGGAGCTTTACTGTACCGAAACCAAAAAACAGTCACCTTTGCGCTGTGTGGTCGTCTGGTTCAACTAGGATCGATGCGGTAAATGGTGTTTATTTGTCGTATCAGCCAGCGCCCCGACATATTGCGGTTCTGAGACTGAGGAGGGCAGGTTTCATCGAGATTTGTCACGACTGCTTCGTTCAGCAAGAAGGACGGACATAGTAAACCTGGCGGGTGATATGAACGCCCAGGTTGGACGATGAAGTTCGGAAGAGCACAGTTAGGCGGTTGATTTGGAGATGATGCTCAGCATACGAATAATAGGGGCGACTGCTTCAGTTGTGTGCTGTTCCTGGCCAGTACGAACTCCCAACAAAAGACCCTCGCACCGAGTTACTTGGAAGCCACCAACCGCAAGACAATCATGGACTCAGTTGGATCATGCAGTCATCTGTTACCTAAGGAGAGCCTCAATTGAGGATGGCCGTTCCTTCTGGAGGTGCGCAACTAGACTCCAATCATGCCATTGCGCGGGCCCAGTTATCACTTCGCTTTCCCTCAGCATTACGCGTGCCAAAGCAGAGCAATTCCATTCAACTTCAACAATTTTCAGTAACTCACGAGTAATAAGCTGGTCTGGATGGAGAGCTACTGGAAGCGCAGAGCCTCGCGGATGACGAAGACTGCTTGGAGGTTGAATGGAAGCGAGTTAAAGAAGCTGTGCTCTCAGCTATCAGAACTATCTGTCCAAGCCACCCGACTCAACTAAATGAACATTGGATGTCGTCGAGATAAGCAGATCTTATTGCTGCCGGAAAGGCTACACCAGCAACTAGCAGATCACTCAAACACAGGATAACCAAGAGTTGGAACGACAGAGAATGCAGCTGGGTTGCGAAGGCCCAGGCGATGAAGAAGGCTTTCGCTGCAGGCAACAGCCGGGCCCTATTTCAGCTGCTTCGATCAAGACAAGAGTCAGCGAAACGATATGTTAAAAAGACGGAACAGCAATTAGCTCACAAAGTCACCGTCTTGAGCGATGGACTGAACACTTCGAAGAACAATTCAGCTGGCCTCCTTCAACACAACCTCTGGAAGAACCAAGCGGGCCTGAACGGAACATTGACACCAAACCAATATTAACAACCAAAACCCAGCGCGAGGTATCATTTCTCCAGAGAGACAAAGCACCCGACCCGAATGGTCTGCACGCCACACCTTTCAAAAGTGGTGAGGGCAAGGTGAACAGTCTGACAACAACGCTGCGGAAGATTTGGACAGAAAACTAGTGGAACGGAGCGTCTCAAGCGTCAATCCAGTCTTCATGTGAAGACCATCGTGGCATCAGCCTGGTATACGTTGCATCTAAGGTGCTCTCTGACATTATTTTGCGCAGGTTGGCCGATTATCGGAAGAGACAGGTTCGTGAGAACCAAGCTGGGTTCCGCCCTGGCCGAGGATGTATGGACCACATCTTTACCTTGAGATAAGTTCTTGAGCGTCGCCACTCATTTAAACGTCCCAAATGAGTCGTTTTCCTTGACCTGAAGACTGATTTTGACTCCGTCGATCGTCAGGAACTTTGGCGGTGTCTGGCGATCATGTGTCCCACCCAAATTTATATCCCTTAGGAGGACACTGTATGCGAACTCCTGTGGACGCTCCTCAGGCACGCTTTTGCCTGAGTTCACCACGTCCAATGATGTGACAGAAGGCTTCCCTCTCGCCTTTCCCCTTCAACTTTGTTACTGATGTGCTGCTTGAAATTGCTCTGCCTACTTATGAAACCTCGGGGGTCGAAATGCTCCCGGGACGTTTGCTGACAGACATTGAGTATGCCGACGATAGTGCCCTCCTTGGTTTAGATCCTTCAAGCATGCAAAGCCATTTTAATTAACCTAAATAATTTTTCCGACCAGTCTGGCATGCGCTTCACACCCGCAAAGTGTTAAGTGCTGCTACGAGACCGGGTGGGATCAGACCCAAAATTCATGTTTGCAGACGAGCCAATCGATGTAGAAAAATTCATTTACCTGGGCAGTTGTTTAGGTTCCGGTGGATTGGTTGGAGATTACTTCTCGAATCCGGAAGGCCAGGGCAGCTTTTGCCAACGTCCGACACCTATGGCTCCGAAATGACATCAGTTTGTCTATCAAGGACAGAGTTTACACTGCGACAGTGCGATCCATAGTTTTATGGATCAAAGACTTGGCCTGTACTCCTAGAGGACATACGAAAACTCTCAGAATTTGACCATTGGTGTCTCCGAAGCATTGGTCGGGTCTGGTGGAGAAATCGGATTAGCAAGGCGGTTTTAGGAACTCTCCCGTGATAGATGAGTTACTCAAGCTTCATGGGCTACGCTGATTAGGACATATACTCCGAAAGCCCAGAGGACCATCTGCCTCATACACCATCTACCTCTTTTCATTCAGCCATGTACTGAGCGGAATCAACTGAGAGGTGTATACCCTGGGAACAAGGTGTGAAAACAATAACCAGTGAACTGAGTCGGGTCGATAACTACCGCCTGCCTGGTTGGGGAGACCGGAACTCAACTCACCAATTAAGTGTACTGGCAGAAGTGGCCCAATCGCGCAGTCAGTGACGCTCGTGCATCAAAGCTATCAATACCCAATTCCAGAACTAACTGAACATGCCATCGCCTCCAATGCTTGGCTGTAAACCCCACGCTTTCCCACTTACCGGGGATCGAAACTGTAGCAGCCGGAACTCATCTACCCATTGCTTACAGTTGATAAACTGATCCGATAAGCTACGAACCCTCACAACGAAGTACAGTGTATCCATTAAATGAGCTGCTCCATATGGATCCATTCGATCATATCTTCTGGATAGAAGCGATAAAAATGCGAATGATCTGGAGCGAACCCCGAGGTCCCAAAGCATTAAACTTGATCTGGTTATTGATTGTCGACTTCCTTGTTGGAGATTCCAGGAGAGCAAACAACCAGTTAGAAACACTGAAAGGTAAAGCACGTAGTCAATGATCAAAGATTAGCTGTTTTTCACCACGAGAGAGAGCTGTGGTTAGAGCACGAATTTACTGACTGGAAGGTCCGTGGTTCGAACCCGGCCACCGCATCTTGACTTCTTCTGTCAAGCCTTGGGCAACCTGGCAGTATCCCAGCCTTCGTGTGGCACGGCAGCTAAGCATCGAAAGCATGTTACAGCTGAACGATTTCACCACGGTCCAAACGCTCTACTCTTCGGCACACTACTGTAATCAATTGTATTCAATGCATGGGTCAACTCATTCTGAGTTCCGCTACAGCGCGTGAGCATGGCTTGAGCACTTAAGAAGATTCTAACCCGCTAAAGACTATATGAATAATCTACTGGACAGGAAATGCCTTCGCGGGAAATGGTGATGCGGTTCCCCAAAGAGCAAATGGCCCAGTTTGAGACAAACGTCTATCCGTATTAAAGAAGTAAACGTCCTGCGGTGATTGTAATTTGCTGGCACCATCCTCCTTCCACGTTCACTTTTTATTGTCAACATTATGGTTTTTCAATGAACTTCGTGATTGTACAGCAGTGAAACAATGGTGACGTTGCTGTGTATGATAACAGAAGTGAAGTGAAAAACAAAAGATGCTTGTTCTGCGACCATTAACCCGTAAAAATGTCGGGCTTAGTTAAAAATTCAATCGACACTATCAGCCAGATGATGGACCTATTCATTTGTAATGCAGACCAAATACACTTGGACAAGATTATCGAACGAGACTAAACTGTATCCAATGTTCCTTGTGTTCCATAAAGAACTATTCAGGCCACATAAGTATAACTCCTCGTGTTTTGCGGTTATTAAATGTCCTGGCCCCGTTGAAGATTGCACGTCTGCATTGCTTCACACCACGGGAGCTTACCCTTATAAATTTCAATGCCAATGTGATAATATGGCTCCTTGTCACAGATTTCTACAAGTTTCGAACACAAGAAACGACCACCGAACTATACTCTCATAAAAACACAGAAAAAAGAACATGTTCGCTCAGTGTACTTGACCAAACGAATCAGATGAGTCATTCAGAAATTAACGGAAATATCAATGCATCCTTGACAAATACCCTCAATTGCATACGGATTTGGTTTTCATGAGGGACTCTCGAATATCGTACCAAATGAAGTATAGGGTAGCCTGAAGCAACACATTCAGTTGAAGGACATCATAAACGAGAGGCTCAGCTGTCACCCGTGAAAACCAAAATTGCTGTCCAAGTGAATTTGCTAAATTTCCTGCGATTTTGGCTGATGGAGACTCGGGGACTGTGCCTACCTGGTGGACCCAATGTAGGACGGCGAAACCGGTGGTGGGGTTTTCAGCTAACTTATGAGTAGTGTGTTACGTCTACCAACGCACCCCCTTTAAAATCATTAAGAAGGCCCACACCGCCGCGGGAATACAAGTCTGAGTTCGGTTATGTTTCACCCTTAGTCCTGATTATCTTTTACAGAATCACCATTCTAGTGCATTTGTGTCAGATGAAAGCACAAACGCACCGGTACGTAGGAGTGGAACGGGTGAAAGTGCCAAGCAGAATACACCTGAATTTCTATCTAAATGGGGGAAAAGTCTGAGAAATATGCAAAAATTTGTCTTCCAGAAAGAAGTACATAAACCACAAACCAACTTCAAATATAGATTCCAAATCAAAGTGATTAGGTTTAACAGCCGCCAGACACGATGCAGCCATCATAGCTGCGACCACAGGGCAGAAGATAACAAAACGGTCTGTACAGTGGAAGGTTCGTCATGTAAAGAAGGAAATCCACACATCTGCGGTCAATGTTAAACAAGCCGTCTGACTTCGAAAAATCGCTTCAGGTAAAACACCTGACCGATACTCATCGTAATGATCAAAACAGCTTCAAAAGCCGCCCAGAGCACGACGCGGAAATTGGTATTTTGATTTACTAAAAATGTACTCAGAGGATTCCTGGAACTTACTATTCCAATGAATGTTCGTACGCAGAGCAACGTACTCCATCTCAAGTTTCACAGATTCTATTGAGTGTGACAGTTCGTTCACCATATTGACGAGCTTTTTATGCGCGTCTGCGAAAGGATGTCAAATAAACAGAAATGACTACCATCATCTTTATCTTCGGCTTGCAAGTGATCCTCTTCAACTTCCAATTCAAACAGGACAACTTTCGGTGTCAATGAGCTCATCTTGTTGCCGAAGCAATACTTGTAACTGCCGGCCTTGGAGGCGACGAACTTCGGACGGCCATTTGGCTTCTTAATTTCATTGTACATTAACTTCCCGTCCGGACCGTACACCTAATCAAAACCCTGAAACGACATGCACATTAACAACTTACCGCCGCGTCAATATCAAGGAACCCTCCCTCAGCGACCTCGTAATGCAGTGTGAATTTTTTGTTTGCAGGAATGCGTTCTATGAAACACTCTTCGCCATTAGCGTCGATATCAACATAAAAACCCCAGCAAGGCCGCCAAGAAAACAACGAAAGCGCCAGAAACAGCCACATCGCCATTTTTCGAAGGAGGCGCCAGTTACGGGACCTTCGCGCGGCCCTCAGTTCAGTGATAGGACGAGTGGCAAGGACCCAAATGGTAGATCGTTTATCGGTTTCATCACGCCCCCCATATCGATTGCACTGTATCGCGCATGATGAGTCACAGAGATCGGTGGCACGGTGTGCGCAAGATATCTCCCCACAGCCCAGGAAATGACGGGCACGTATCACGAATCCGACGATTGACTCGGGATCCCCAGGCGTTTTTCATGGATTAACGTATTGATACACAGGATCGAAGCTTTCGTCCATGTTTCCCGGGTCCGTTTTGTTCTTCTCGTTCAGCGGCTGCCGTTCGCCTGAAAAGCACGAGCGAAAAAATGGTTTAGCACTTCTCTTTAAGTTCTCAGCACGGGGCAGTAATCTTGCCAGGGCGAGCATCAGCACAGAAAAGCGTCTGATGGTGCTTTGAACTGGGTACTAGATGTAGCGTGGACAACAGTCGGAGGAAGGTTGTTCCACGCAGCAACTACCCGGAATGAGAAAAAATTTTTGTCTAATTAAAGTGTGCGCTCTGAGCTTGAAAATCTTCTTACCATGTCCCCGCAACGGTGAAAAACCTGCTGGCCAAATCTTGTTTAAACAGGGCAAAATAAGTATTAGGTCCCCTCGGAATCGACGATACTCCAGGAGAAAGAGGTCAAGCATTGCGAGATGCGTTTCATAGTCCACGGATTTAGGGCCGGCAGCCATTTTCGTAGCAGATCGTTGGACACGCTCAAAGAGGATTGCGTCCTTCTTGCGTCCTGCGTAGACAACTTTGTTGGCATATTCAAGAAGCGGCCTGACGTAGGCCTCATAGAGTAATTGGTAGTCCATGCGAGTAATAGGGGAGAATGTACACCGAACCATCCGTAGAACAGCGAATGCTTTTGAGCCGATTTCTCATGGTGCAGTGAGAAGGACATGTTTGAAGAGAGCCAGATACCCAAATCCTTTTTGGCATCTATCTTCGTGGTGTCTTCTGGTACATTCTCACCATGCACGACATAAGCGCTCGCCGAGTCTCCTCCAAATGACATATGGACGCACTTTTCGTCATTCAGATGAAGGTGCCAGTCCAATGACCACGGCTTTGCAGAGTCAACATCCATTTGGAGGGCACTGGCATATGAACTCCAGGATTTCAAGTCGTCTTCAAAAAGTAGACATGGACTTGAAACAAGGTCTTGAAGATCGTTGACATAAATCAGAAGCAGAAGTAGTCCCAAATTAGAGAGCCTTGAGGAACTCCAGTGGAGACCGGTGCCGGAGGAGAGTAGGTCGAGCCTACTTTCACTCGGAACGTTCTGTCTGATATGAACACCTTAACCAGCGTAGAATTTCCCCTCGAATCCCGTAACACTCGAGTTTGTGGAGCGGCGGGACGTGTGGGACTCGATCGAAAGCTTTTGAGAAGTCGAAGAATATGGCATCCGACATGAGTACCTCATCCTTATTTGGGATAAGCTGTCCATAAGTACGAGCATGTTTTCACGCAAGGAAGGATTTGGAGGAATCCGTTTGCAGCTGGAGATATCGGGTTTTTGGTAGTAAGGTGGTCTAGGATGGCCCGCTTTGGAATGCGTTCCATCATCTTGCGCGGTACGCTAGTGAAGCTAATAGGCCTGTAGCTGTCGGGCGATAGTCGATCACCAGTTTTGTAGATTGGCGTGACAATCGCTTTCTCCCAAGCAGAGGGAATGCTTTGCCAGTGTGAACGACGTTTACTTCAGGATCCTTGGATGGACCTCATCTGCCCCAAAGCGCAGAACGGGTTGATCTTGTGCAAGAGTCGATGAATGTCCTCATCTGTGAAGACCAAGTTGGTTAGAGGCCGTTCGCAGTTACGCCTTGACAGGATTGAGAGTGACGAGGTCATTGGGGCGGAATACAGGCCTGCGTAGTGTTCTCTGTAGGCTTCAGGTACGAATATTGGGTCACTTGTTGGTTCTGGGAAGTCTGCACGGCAGAAGTATCGAATCCACTTTTGAGGTTCGGGATTTCTGGCCCAGTAGCAGATAAAATCAAAGGTCAGCACACAGTGGTCACTATGTCCCAGTGGGGCATTAATTAACACCCTATCGACGAGGTGTCCTTCATTGGTGATGACCAAATCCAGGGGGGATGGTAGTTGGCCTGCGAGGTATCTGATGGGTGCGACGGCAAGTTGAGTCCAAGCTCTCTGTTGAACGGCTTTGGTCAGCACCGCTGCAAAATGTCCACCAGACCCGACGCGTTGCAGCTCCATCCAGGAGGGCTTGGGGCGTTAAAATCACCTACCAGTAAGAGATATGCGAAGTGGTGGCTGGAAGAAAGTTGCTCAAGCGTTTGTATGAGGAATTTGTCATTTTCAGGAGGACTCGAGGGGCAACGGTTGACCCCGCCAAGAAGAAGAGAATCGGTCCCGCGCAGCGGGAATTGTACCCAAAGTGCATCGCAAAAAGGGTGCAGGAGTGGTGTCGGAGAGGACAATCGGGACGGGCATGGCCGCAGGTAGATATAAAGCAACCCCACCAGCCCTCCCGCCTTTTGAGTCAGCTCGAAAAATAGGGAAGCCATCTGCCGCGATCTCCGCGTCAGAGACATCTGGTTTGAGCCAGGCCTCTGTGAGTGCGATTATGGACGGCTGGTTAAGGCAAGTTTACTGTTTATTCTCGTGACGTTTGTTAAAAAGACTGAGGCAGTTTGTGGATAAGCATTTCAACACTGTCTCTGCTGCCTCCGAAGTTGAAGAGCCGAGAGGTGTGTAACCACAGGTTAGCAGATTTACTAGCTGTACGCCGGGTCTGAGTCCAAGGCACAGAAGGGGCCTCTGCGGCCTACTTGTCCGCCCCCTGCCTCGGTGGTTTCGGGGGCTGCTTTTCATTCGCAGGGTTCGTGTGAGTCCGGTTTGCGCGGGCCTTTTACCTTTGGGGGACATAGTTTTTCTCCTTGTGAGCGAAAGTTTTGGCCTCTGCTACTTTCAGCTCGTTCAATATCGCCTTTTATACGACCAGGTTTGCTGTTGTTCAAGGATTTGGGGCAAACATACATCAGTTTGTTTTCTTGGGCATTTTGGAGCGGCTTGATCGATAAGTTGTCTCTGTGAAGCCCTGTGCGTTGGGTGGTAGCACCAGGAGGTTTTCTTTTAGGTGGCGCTTCCATGAGGCTCGTTTTTGCGGAGGGTTGCACCTTGAAGCTAGCCAACGGCCTTCTGATTTGGCGAAGTTTACCTGATTTGTTTGACTGCAGTCGCTTTTCTTTCGTGTTTGTGTGGACTCCCGAATCGCCCGCGATCAGCGTTGCCAACTGGGTGTACGAAGGATTTTCCTGTTCGTCATTGTTGGGTTTGTGGCTTTGGCGGTCGGAGTCATGGGCGAGGACTGTGTCCACAATTGGAGAGGCCACTTTTGACGGAGTGGGGCTGGAGACTGGCAGTTTCACACTCTCAGTGGCTGTAGGGTTCTCGCAACATTCCTCGATGTCGAGGTCAACACTTGTTTGTTGGTAGTCTTCGCCGCTAGCCTCCTCACATCTGACCCAACCCAGCTCAGAAGCTGTGACTTGGATGTGAAGTTTGCTGCTGCGCCTCATCGTTCACCATGGCTTCCTCTTCCGAGGCCATTGGAGTCATCCACCGCGGAAAACGTTGCATCCTCGGCTCAAGCAACTTAAAGATCCTATGCTCGGTTTCCGAAGCATTATGAAGGCGGACGAAGCGCTGCAGTTGTTTTCATAACTATCGCATCGGAACATCTTGGGTGGAGATTAGATTCCCTGCGGGCTGCCTGCACTCTGAGTGCGCAATATGAGCACGTTGAGCCGTTTTTCACAAGCTACTTACGATAAGTTTAAATGTCAAGTCATGTGCTCTGGCAGGAGTTTAAACGGCAAGCGTATTTTTCCTCAAAAGCTCTGTGTTTGCTTTTCTGAATTTACACCCAAACCAAGAGGGCTCATATCTGCCATACATTTGTTAAAATTTATTTGAATTGAGCTTTATCCGTAGGTTTTGGCCTTTTTACTTTTGAAATTGCCTTCCACCTTGGCTCAGCGAGTTGCTGACCAAACTTTAGAGGCTTTCCTTGAGAAATTATTCAATGAACGGTACTGAACGGCTGCTGCAAGAATAACTCGGTGGTATTTGTGTCCGCGGCTAAAAAGGGCAAAGTACTGAGAGGCTATGCTGCAGATGTATCAGAAGACCCCCAAAACCAAGTGAGAGACGATGAATCAGATGAATCCATTTGGCTGTTGCGAAGGGCCGCTGTCAATTAGGTTTTGTCTGAGAAGGTACAAACAAATTCCTTCTTTCAGCGGTTACCGCAATGTTAGCGACCATGAGGTGCCTGAATTCTTTCACGACCGACTGTCTGTAAACAAAGGGCCAGTCCATGAGGAGTTGGACACGTTCAGCGCCTTGTTGTAATACGGAAGGCCGTCGTCGGAGGTGTGGCAGCTAGTAGGCACTCAGCACTCAGGACATGTACAACTATCTCGGGAAGCGCAAGCCTGTTCTGCCAAATAAGTATTTGTTGACTTATTTTATTATGGCTGGTAGCAGGTCTTCAGTCCTAACTATAACTGACGAAAACAGACACCTGCCGGTGTTGGCATCCATTAAACGTCACCGGAACGCAGAAGACTACGTTATTCCCACTTTCCCCATATGTCATGAATGTCGATGGGACACATGCGGTTAACCGATTTCGGAACGTCCCGCTAATGCAACTCAATCCTGGCATGGGGGAACAGATTCTCGTCCTTCCGGATCCCAGATGACACGGGAGCCGCACGTCCGGTCATGCATGTCTTTGCAGAAGCCATCCGGTTTGCTCCTACGCGCAAACTCCAGGTAATGCGGCGAGATGCTAAACGAGCAGTATCAAGTAAAAATGTTCATCGTGGATAAAATGGTGGCCGGATTTGTGAATAGCCGTGATGCTGTGTTGTTCTGTTCCCATCAGGAAGCACAACTGTATCTTATAACACCCGTGCACTTTGGTTACGGACACTAGGGTAACAATCGACACATTCTACCGCACGGCGGCAATGTAGGCTTCCTTTTTATTGCTTTGATACTAGACGGACTAGGCCATGATTTGGACATACTGCGCTGCGCGGCCCCTCGATTCGTCTCTTACCCTACGGTGCCCTGGCTGTGTAAAACGCGCAGGTGACTGTCCTCACACAGTCCCGGATGGCCCTATTCGGCAGTGTGACTAGCGACCAACGGTAGACTGGAAAAGCGAATATACCACTCTGGAGTGCTCAGTCATGCAATTCAGAAGGCGTCCATATGCGCTGAGTGGCACGTGTGAATATGAAATGCATGTCATGCCCCTGTGTCCCAAAAGTGTTCCTGGAGGGCAGCGGTCACTCTTTACTAAATCGGGGCACCGCCCACACAGATTGTCCTCTCCAAAGCCACTCCCGGACTCTCTGGCAAGTGATTCAAGTTTCGCTGCGCGGGACCGGCTCTCTACTCCTCAGCGCAGTCTACATTTGCCCACATAGTCTGCCGGAGGACGACCTGCTTTTCTTACAAACTCTTGAGCAACTCTCCTAAATCTATCAGTTCACTCATCTTCAACGCTCCCAAGGTCTCTGGGGTAAAGTTCCAGCACCCCAGGTCTGGCGGGAAGCTTGCGTGGGCGCTGACTTAAATTGTTTAACAGAGTGTTTGGGCACAGAATGTCAGTGCAACCACTTGACATTGCACAGGCCAACCGGCATCCATAATGGACCTAGTCATCTACAACGGAAGACTCATTGATCAAGTTATAATCAAAGCCTCTCTGGTACATGGTGGCCAGTGTGTGTCGTTTGGCCGTGGCACCTACGCTGTGAACCTCTCCACTGTCCCAATGGTAGCTGAATTTCCGTTTCCTCCACCTGCATGTTCCAGCGGCTGTTTTTTGATTGCTTGTTCAAACCAGCTGAGCTGTTTTGCTGGGCTGGCTTCGCCCGACCAGATTAAACATCTAGTAGCTGGAGTTCTTGGTAATGCAGATGCCGAAATTGTGGCTGCTTCGTAGCTTACAAGCTTGTAGGCCTGATAGTATGTACAAGGGATGAAAGCCTCGGGTGTTGGCCAGGTTTATATTTCAGGGAGGGCTGCCCTTTCGCGTTGCACTGTGGTAAGTTCGTACACCCGTCACCCACACAGTAGCACAATTGCCTCAAACATTACCGTGGTTCCGAGGCTTGCATTTAATTGAGAAAATCCAAAAAAGTGCAGCTTTGTTGTCTGTCTTTAGCCGGTGGTTTGGACTTGTCCCGGCTGTGCTATTTATCTGGAGGTGCTATAAACTACAGGCAAAGGAAAGCTGTCAGCTTGTCTGCCAAGATGCATGGAGCGACCTAAATGTACTTTGTGACGCACATGGCTTACGTCGATGAACGAAGCTGTTACTGCCTGCATCTTATATGGGTTTGCACCACACCAAGTCCACTTCGCCAGTTAAACATAATAAACTCTCCAACCTCCTGCTCCCGGGCGTGGTCACATACAAATAACAATATATAACCCCATTAGTCCTTGAATATTAACATTCAAAGCCGGCGCCTATTTGCTTTTTTGACTATGCACCACTCGTTGCTTGGAGCCGACAGCAGTGGTTCGGTGACTGGTAACCCTCACCCACCATTATTTTATCTCCCAAACGGTGGTGCTGTTCAGCGCATGTGGCAGTTTCCGGTTAAACTAGTCATTGTCCGTCATCCCGGATGCTTTATTTCCATCATCCTTTATGTGTCTTCTGTCCCTTATCACACTAACCGCCCCTCTGCACAGCGGGATTCTTCTGGCGGGACAGTAACAGAGCTAGAAACGACTTCTACCCCCTATCATCTCCCCCTTTGATTGCCCTTGTCAACTGGGCCAAAGTTTAGCCTCCTTGCTCGTTACCACATCGACTAACTCCCCACCCTGCCACAATTCGCCCAAACACTCTATCGCCCTGGCATAAAGTCTGCCGGTTGACTGGTGATCAGTGCAAAACATGAGGAGCCCCGTTTGCCACCAATGTCGGCCTCTCGCACGGCTAAATGAGTGAACACCGTACACGACAAGAAAAAGCACAGTTATACCGGTTTGCCATGTGCCTCTTGCACTATATTGGCTTATACTGACCCAAATGGCCGGTCCCTCATAGCTATATACTCAACACAAACTTACTTCTATCCAGGCTCATTCAATGACGTACCATTCCACTGACTGTAATAAACTCTAATTTTTTACATTCTTGAACTCCGTGCCATCTATAAGTTGGAAAACAGGCCTATTATTATCACAACGCCCCATATATACCGGTCCTTACTGCTCTTATCCCGTTCCCGCCTCTTCCCAAGGTTCAATCTTCTGCCATAGCTGCTCCGAATGCCCGGTATGGACGGTACCCACTCTGGCTAGTCACTGCTTTACCTTCACATGGATCTCTGACTGAGACAAAATTACCTGTTATCCTACATCCGCTTGATTCAATCAGTGATGATCCCCTTAGCTAACCTAAATCCCGTTACCCGCAGAAGTGCACACCATCTGTTCGGTCACCTCAGCCATGACGTCCATCATGGGGCTCTCCAGAAACCGAAGTCTGTCAATGCAGCGATGGCGCAACACCACGGCCTGATGGCAAACCCGCAACTATTCTGTCGATACTCCAGAATGACCCTCTTGCCCTCTAGGACGACTAGTTTGAACAGACCGCTAACCTGGTACCTTCATTGTTGCCTGATTACCAGCAGTAATAGCTAGCGCCTAATGGTTGGTTCTGTCATACATCATTCGTTTCTTGGAGCTGACAGCAGTGACTCGGTGACAGACGACCCATACTCCTACCTTCCCGCTGAGTTGACGTAGTGGATTCCAGTTAAATTACGGATCTTACCCATTATCTCGGAAACTGTTGCCCAACCGCTTATTATGTGTCCGCTGTCCCCGTTTACATTAACGCCCCCTTTGCACAACGGATACTCTGTGATTGGATTTCTTTTGCTGGGCTAAAAACCACTGCCAGGTAATCGCCTGTTCCAACTAATGCAACGGCTAGCCTCCCCCCCTCGGCGGATAAGTCCTTACCTTCCCTAAACTGGGCACCTACTCTGGCCCAGCAAGTACTTGGTTTCTAGGTCAGCCAACAAAATCCACCCTTTCCTGGGTTCATTTGGCTTGCTGTCATCCGCTTTTATATTTTTTTCTATTCGACACCGTTTTGTCTTACGCCTCCTTGCACTTACCAGACGCTACTGCTCTCATCCTATTCCTTCTTCCTTCCTCATTTCCCCTCTTCCCAAGCTTCGGATGTAGTTGCCCAAACGCCGCGTACAACCGCTATTCGTTTAATCTGGCCTGTCCGCGGCCTACATTCACATGGTCCTCCAACTGGATCGAAATTACCGATGACTGTACATTAACCTGACTCTACCTGTGTCAATCTCCTCGTCTAACCCAGATCAAGCTGCCACGGAAATGCGTATCCCCTGTCCGGTTGCGGCAACCTTGACGACCGTTACGGGGCTGTCCAGAAACCGAAGTATGTCAGTGCAATGATGGCATGGC
>SJOL01009849.1:3061848-3132273 GCA_004794785.1 Opisthorchis felineus
ACCAGTTGGGAATAAACATTAGTATTATTATTATTGTTATTTTTATTATTAACCACCTATGGGACGGGTTCATCCAGATCCGCTGAACCCCTCCATCTGATTTGACCGTCTCGGTGCACTTTCAGTTTGCCCTGCTCACAAATTCGATCTTTTTAATAAACTTCCCGCTAGGTTCTGTGTGGTCGCACAATCACACCTTCACAAGGGACTTTATCCCTGACTCCCTTAGAAAAGAGCTACCAACGAGTCTGTCCAGGTTCATTGTGCACCACAATTCTGAGATGCAAGCCACCATTTATCACTACTGTGAACCACTCCACCTCCCCACTCCTGCTTACGATTTTCGTTACCCTGGCCTATAACTGCTCAGGGCCACGCAGCCTCAGCAACGGTTTTCCTCGTTATTTAAAACCGGCTGGCCCAATCATTGAAATACTTGTACCCCTCCAGCTTCGTTGTCCTAGTTTCTTGTTTTCCGTAAGTTATAATATCTTGTCACGCGACAGGCACGATCATTTGGTTTCAACTCACCCCAATGTGTTGCTGCTCGCCGTCTTCAAATTGTAGCGGCCTGATATTGCCTCAAATAGTCTGGTCCCTACAAGCTGGGAAAAACCTATCAACTGTGTTTCACCATCCCTAATATCCGCTGCATTCAGATCGTGCCAGTTTTGGCAGGACCCCTACTGTGTTGAATACTGCCACCCAACAGTTTGGAATAAACGCAGTTGCCACCATCGTTATTTTCGTTTCCTCTGCAACTGGGACAGGAACGCAGAACCTTAAACGTGAATTCGAAGCTTCTGCCGTGCATAGTTCTCAGGGGTGCGTATGTTAACTGACCGGCTTAAACTTGGACCAGTTTCGGTGAAGGAGCAATACAAGACCCCCGTTCTGGAGATCCACGAAGCTGGTGTGGTGTTCGTCATGAAGAAACCAGCGCACAATCAAACGCACCATAAGCTCCCAAAAAGGATCCGGCTTCTTCTGGACACGAGATCTAAACTACTCCTCAAAAAACAACCAGAGAAGTGGAAGACTAGTTGGCATTTCACAAGACGCGAAGCTTCGCTAAAACAAAAGTGTGCTATTTAGGTACACGAGAATGCCGAAGATACAGGCCAAACGTTTTTCCCTTAAGCAACAAAAACGGGAAGACATGAGTCAATCAATGGTGGCTTCTGAAGCCTATATAAAGCACTAGGGAGGCATGTATTCTGTCCTAGCGACCTCATCGCATCAAACATTGACAAGGCAAAAATGCCAACAGCCTCTACTTCTCAGGAAAAAGGATGTTCGTCAATTATTGTGCAAGAAAATCCCCATCAGTGTGTCAGTGCCAGAGGAGGTCCATCCAAGGGTCCTGGAGGAAACATCACTCACATTGGCGAAGCATAACTACCCGATGTTTCGTCAGCTTCTCGAGGAAGGTGACCTTCATTTTGCTTGGAAGGAAGCGATTTTTACGCTAATCCACATATCTGGTGACCGTTTATCGCCCGATAGCTACATGCCTATTAGCTTAACTAGCGAATTGTGAAAGGGATTGGAACACACGCGGAAGCGAGCCATCACAAATCACTCCACTGCCCACTACTTGATATACACGGCTCAAAAGTGATTCCTCACGGACCAATCTTGCGTGACAAACATGCTAGTAATTATGGGAAATTAGCCCAAGCCCAAAACAAAAGACTCACATCGGACGCTATATTTTTCGTCTTCTCAAAAGCATTCGATTGTGCCTTACACGTTCCACTTCTTCAAAATCTAAAGTGTCACTTGATCCGAGGAGAATTCTACGCTAGATTAAGGCCATCCTTTCAAGTAAAACATTTCGTGTGAAAGACGGCTCAAACTGCACTTCCCATGTACCCGTTTCAATTGAATTTCCCCAGGGTTCCTTTTTAGGACCATTGCTTTTCATCGTCTACGTCAACGATCTTTGGGATGCGCTTTCAAGTCCACGTGTACCTTTTTTGTGGGTGGCTTGAAGCTTTGGAGTGCCAACACCAGCACCGCCCAAACGGATGCAGACGCCGCAAAGCAGTTTTTACCAGACTGGTACCCTGCCCTGAATGACGAAGAGTGCATGCATATGTCGTTCGGAGAATCCTCAGTGAGCAACTTTGTCCTGCACGGTGGGAGTAGACCGGAAGGCATTAGAGATTTGGATACTAAAAAGGATTTAGGTATCTGGCCCTTTCTTGACGCATCCTTTACAGTCCACCATGAAAAATCGGCTCAAGGGGCATTTGTTGCTCTACGGATGATTCGGCGCACCCTCCCCCGTATTTCTCGCATGCAGTTGCGAATACTCTGTGGAATCTACATCATACCTTGTCTTGGATACGCCAGCCAAGTTTTCTACTCTTTGAGAGTGTTCAACGGGCTGATACGCAGATGGTTACTGGCCTCAAATCCGCTGATTTGAAAAGACGTCTCGGCGTTCATGATCTAGTTCCCCTGGATAATCGTTGCCTCCGAGGAGAGCCAATACTCAATTACTTCTTTTTCTTGGCCAAAAACATCTTCACCTTTGACCCAACCAATGAACGGCGAGGACCTGCTAGATAGATTATAAGGCCCAGACGGCGCACACTGATCGGCTAACAGCTTTTCTCGGGTATTTGGTACGGGGAATAACCATCCTACGCCGGTTGTTCGCCATACTTCCAGAACCCAGTTCAAAGCAATCTGGTGTGCTTTTTATGTGTCCTTGCGCTTGTAAGCTAGCTGGCTAGTGCTGAGAAATTAAAGAGCGTTGCTACACCCTTTTTTCGCTTGTGCATTTCAAATGAACGAAAGCCGCTGAAAGACAAGAACAAATCCGATCCGAAAAGCTTTGGCAAAAGCCCCGACTCCGTTTCTTAATCCGTGAATCCGTGATAACCTCCTCCACTTACCTGCACTACAAAGGTCGTTATGCAGACTGCAGTTCAAGGAGAGCCTGCACAGCTGGTGAGGAATGTCATTTTGTTTGCTAGCACATTTGCCCTGCATTCCCTTTAAGTTGTTTCTGTTCATCAAAAAAAGTCCGAAAATGTTTTGTCCAAAACTTTGGCGTTTTGGACGTCGAGACTCACAGTGATAAGTATAGTCCGACTGGGTTTAAGTGCTCCCTTGGCGGCATATGCTTGTTTTCGCGGGCAAATATTTGAAGCGACCGCGTTGCTTTCAAATGGGAGTCTCAATCCTCTTCGAAGTGTGATGGCTCAAAATTACGAAAGCCTGATGCATTGTATAGTGCAGAAGTGTGCTTCAAAACGTTTTACTGTGTATAAACACTTCACTGGCAATCAAAGTTTACCAGGTGCTGATCCAGAAAACAGACAAAGACGCTGGAAAGTCTCGGCAGGGTGCTACCTGTCCGTATGGATTGCGCATATACGGGAAAACGTATCAAGTGACAGACGAGATGGCAGTGTTTTGGAATTCATTGAAGCATAGACCAACACCCACGGTACGGCTTCTCAACTTGAAGGACTGGTCCGACGAACGGTGATCTTAAGCGCCACCCCATACCTCGATTTCACTCGATCGAACGCAATTAGGTGCGGTGTCACTCTTGGACAGAGCTGACACAGGCCGAGAGTCTCTTGCGATTATCCATGCAGGCTCAGAATTGGACCATATAAAAATTTCACGTATGAGCCCATGGCCAAATAATTGTGCCAGTAGTTATAGACCCCACACTTCCTGGGCAAAATTTCACGTGCGTTGAAACAGGGGCGGACGGGTGCAAGGCACTGGAACAATTTTTGTGTTGTCTAAAGCAAGACAATTCAGCTGTCTGCCCATTGCGTTTTCACTGGAGTGGTTGAGGAGGTCTCCATGGTATTGCAGACAAATTTTCAAGCGTTGACAGAGCCTTTTCATTTCTTTTCTTTTTATCTCTAGTTGGGCCACTCAAATTGAGATGACTGGTCGAACCACACTTGAATAAGGGTGTCGTTTAATCTTGGCAGCATAAATAGCCTTACACATCACGCCCAATTTGCACTGATATTCAGACTAACGTACTTGACGCTGGTCGCTGATGGGAATGCCCAAGTGATTGAATTCGAGCAGGTCAAATCATGTGACACTCTCTCGAAATGAGATTTCGGATTCTCCGGGATTGCTAGCCAGGAGGTTTACTGGACTGGGAAGAATAAAGAGCCGGCCGTGTCACTAAGTGAAGATAATGCGTAATATTTACTACCACCTTGTGCCATGTTAATTAGGCTTTGGACTCCGGACGACATGTAGCTAGTCTTGCACCCGCTTGCTAACAAAACGCAAGCATAAGGCATATTTTCGTGGCTCCTGAAGATGACTAAGAAACGGGTCTTTGTTTGCTCATGAGAAATTTCATTCTACTAAGCAAAGGCACTTGGTTTTTATTACTGCGCAAAAGCTTTGCTGGGCGCCATTCCGAATTATCTATTATGTTCGAAATTCCCAGATGAGTTGTCTATTCTTTGATACTACCTTTGCTCGTGTTAGCCCACCGTCGCAATATCCCGAATGCTTGTCTACACTGCCGATGATTGGACTATCTTGGCCTGCACTCACATCCAGGTACACAGTGTGAAACATTCCGGTGGTTGATAGGTAGATCTCGAACCAAACCCCGATTATTGGTGGCCGATGGTAATGGTGTCATGACTGTAATGATCATGATTTACAAGGCAACGCCGCTTGCCAAGTTTCCACCTGAAAACTATGGGCGGAAAACGCTTTAGTGTTGCGCATTAATTTTCCTCTTACTCGATGTTTATTCCAGAAAAATATCTACATCTTGCAGTGACCTGCTGTGGACGCATATGTCGTCGTGCGACGCTAAACTGCGAGGAGAATATATCCACTATCCAGAGCAGCCAGAGTGCCAGCATGATCAGAGCAACAGCACTGCGCAGCGAAACGATACACAGTAATTGTTTGAGTCCCAGTTTAGCAATAAGCCGTAGTATGTCACGAGCACCAGCGTCAGCTCCGGCGAAAAGCAGATAACCTCTCGTCATGTCACTGCAATAACTGATTTGTTGCAAGACTCGCTTTCACATGAGAATATGGAAAAATATTGGAAATGATTCGCCCGTTCTGCTACTGGAACGCAGTAAGTAGTTTATAAATAATTCGTTAGATATTTCGGCATCTGTGGCAGTCTTCGAAAATGTGCCTCAGAGAGGGGATTTTTGTTTTCACGGTGTCCCTAAATATCTTTGGGGCACGCCTAGGCGAGTTTCTGGAAAAAATGACTAGTTATACAGTTAATTTTCGAATAATCAAACTGTGTTACGAGGATATTCATATATTGTAGTCTAATCCGCAATAGTTAAGTTGGTCATAAGACTTATCTACTCACGATTTTCGTTAAAATGAGAAGCAACCACCGAAAATCCAGCGTAAAAATATCGGTTTGTATAAGAGGTTCCTAACGCATTCCCAGGACAGTTGATTTACTTTTTCTGGGGCGAGGGAAGTAAACAATAGAATATGAAGGTTTAGTTTCGCGATATTGTAAAAGTAACAAAAAATTATAAAATTATGCACCATCGGGACCCGCTAAACAATAACCACGTGAAAATAACCAAGATTAAAATGCGCCCCAAAAAACGACACAAACAAATTTCATTAAATGGTGATAGTTTAAGGCAATCTTGGGGGTCCGTAAAGAACTTTCTTTTAAAAGTTTATTTTCAATGCTCCGTGGTTTTCAAAGAATGCCTGATGTGAGCCTGAGGCTCAGCCTTTTTTCATCTTTATCCTTTAACCATAGCACTTTTTTGTTGTATACAGTACACCACTGTGCGTACTTCACTGTTTTGCCTAAGTAGACACACCAACATTCTACTTCTCTTGGTCTCTGTCAACACAAACGACGCCCGTCATGTGCTGCCCGTTTTGTTTAGGTGAGGACATTAATTGAAATTCTCTCCGTGATGGTCCCACGGTCAGTGCTGTTTTTCCGCTGCGGCAAGTTTCTATACACATTTGAGTCAACCTGTTTAGACATGGTTGTACTAAATACACTTCGCGCCAAATAAATGTATCTAGGATTTCTCTATGCAGGTCTTTCAAGTTTTCCCAATTGGACCGCTACTGTCACATACCACCAATAATGAGGTTTGCGGCAATTGCTTCAGTAAAACGTTATTACTGACTCCTTTCACTTACGCAAACTTACTCGGGATTCAGTAGCTTAATTCTGTCATAGAATTTAACAGTACTGCTGAACATGCGTCACTTTTTAACTTAACTTCCGAGCTTCTCCCAGATTATGGTCTACTCGTTTTCATGGATTTTAAACCTGCTATGCAATAATTTGCAACACATCAGCAGAAAATCACTGTTTAGCCGTATTAAGGGGTCAGTGAAATTAGTCCAACCACTTTTAGTAGTTTCGGTAGGTGAAGTTACTTTTTGAAGCGCCCCACTGGAAGGAAGTATTCGGTGTTTGAGACAAAAATTCCTATCGGTAAAACTTTGAGTGAAAAAACGCAAGCGAACACTGATATTGCCAGTGGCCTGGCCAACTGCTGCACTTTTTAGATGCAGAAGACACAAACCGGAGACCAGGTTTTATTGGGATGAGTTTAAAATCTAGTATATCTAAGTACACGTTCCGTAAAAGAGTGAAAGTAGCTGTCCAAAAGTTTCTGGGTATTTTTCACTGCCCTATGCAAGAAGGAAAATGCTTCATCAAAAGATTCCGTACTCGTTTAATCCTATTGATAAGGCTGACTAGCCTAGGTGTATCAACACCCAACTGTCCCTGGAGGCTGACAGATTTTTGCTACCTGGCTGTAAAGGCGGATGCCTAATCCTGTAAAGTTGAATAGCGCCTCCTCCAAGAAAATGGATTACTCACGATCTTTGGACGTTCAACCAATCTGCATAGAGTAGGTTAAACCTTAACTTCCCTTCTCATTTCGGCCCTGTCGTGCTGATTTCCGGTTTTTTAAAACGTGTTGAATCTAGCAATCTAAGCGAAATCTTAACTCATTGCACGGGACACTTGGCCTTCAAAATAAAGCTTCGGTCTCTCGAATGTCCCAACAATTTTAATGAAGGAAGGAACATTGTTAAAGTGGCTGGTAGTAACCATCATAAGACTAAACATCATACAGTCTCCAATGGGGCTAGCAGGAATATTAACTTGTGTGACCTTAAGCTTCGATCCTCTAGGGGTTCCCTGTAACCTTAGTGCACACCGGTAGACAAACTTTGCACGAATTGTGCATGGCGGTAACGGCAATGGCTTGTTAATATGCTTTCTACGGTGGGGCCTCGAATTTCCAGATTTATGAAATTCATTAACTCCAGTCCGAAACGGAACTGTACAGCTTCTCAAGCGCGTCTAATGTTGAGGTTGCTACATACTTGTGATTAATAATTCTGGCATCATGATCTGGAAACCTCATGCATTACCTAGAAAGTCAACGATGACAGCCAATTTGGGGCTAACTACCTCCGTGCTTCCGTCGGAATCATTAGGCGAGATTCCACCTAAGATTCAATTCCCATTATATATTGCAACTAATCGGGTTGATTCTCTCACTGTCTACACAGCTTACCTCGCCCATCATCCCGATTTGCGACTACTCCGTATTTCCGCTCCGTATATCAGAAGACTCTGGAACCAGCGGCTGACGACGGTTTCCACTCTCATGGATAGTGGTGTGGTATTAGTTAAGGCCTGTCAACAGGAACTCAGACAAAAAAGCAAGCTGTTTACAGCTTTCGAAAGCGTCGGGTACGAGCATGAACATTCATGCTGCGTATTTGACAGGAAAAAATGCACCTTACTTGCGGAGATTCGGTAAAACTTTTTGGCAAACTCTTGAATTCTTCGAGGATAGCGCAAAAGGAGCTTGTTATTTCAATTTTCCGTTAATCAGAATAACTGCTTTAGAACGTCTGAGTAGGGGGAAATGCCGGAGTTGTTCTTGATGACAGAAGCTCTTTGAGTCTATCGGCTGTTGTAGTTTTCGGATGAGTCATATCTCAGTGGCCGGTGCTTAGCAAAGACAAGCAATTTATGTGGTTTTTCTTTATTTGTGCGCTGGCCATTTTTTGTCTGTCTGATCACGGTAAGACTAAATTAATGAGACCAATGCTTCACGTCACTGGAACTTCCCTTGTTTGTCTCGAACTTACTTCGCGCGTCTTTATTCTGTACTATTTCTTCATGTAATATATGTTGTCAATATTTCATGGCATGGCGATTTAACAATAGTTTACATAAAATTTAACATTTCTGCGTCATTACCAAGTTCTTAAACTTTCCGCACGTCATTCTGTTGAGTTCAGTGGTATTTTTGTATGAATCACGTGCCACCTTAACATTCTGTTGTGTTCCTTAGCTTATCAGATGATTTCAGTGAACTTCAAATTCGACTGAAGTCGCTCGAGACAGTTTTATTGTATTAGTCAAATTCTGATTTTACGTTAGTTGGATTTATCAGCTTGTTTTTGTGTTACACTGTACCAGGAACGCTTGGAGTTGCCTGTCTGGATCCTGCAGTTAACAGCCTCACCTCCACTACTAGAGGCATATATGTTCGCTATATTGAACACCAGAGTGTGTCGCGCAGTGACCATTCCAGGTCAAAATGAGCTACCGTAAGATGCATTCCGGATAGATCTCTAGAAGGCATTTTGTGATGATCAAGATTAGGCCTTAGTTAATGTTATGGGACCGACGTGCCATAACGGGGGGGCACACCTGTCAGGAAGGTTAAATTCCTGAAAATAACTCCAGAATGCCAGGAACCTAATAATATTCTAACACTCCATCAAAATCTCAATAGGGAAGCCGACAAGCATCCAGGCCAGTCAATCACTCAATCAATTCAGAAAAAGCCTATGAGTGTTCGGGCACGCCACGGAGGCACGACCGACTATGATAAGTGTTCAGGAATTTCATGGAAACACGGTCGATGTTGATGGGTGTTCGCTAAACGCCGATCAGGCAGCCCAGATCAATGTTAAAAAGTGCCCTTCAAATAGCGCGAGGCCGTTGCAACTATTGTACTCTCTTGTTTGCAATAAAGCTGTTGTGTTCCTTGTTAGTGGGTCTTTTTTCCGGCACAAAGGCACTGAAGCGGAACAGTGGTTAGATATAACAACACCACAACTATATAAAAAAAATACCGACTGGGGTTGCAGACGTGAAAGAGAGGTAGAGGAAGACACAATATAACACAATAAGTGTTTCAACCTGACACACTAAATACGCTGAGAAACAAATTGGTGCTCACAAAAGTTTGGTACAAGGGCGGAAAACCGCAAGTTTGACGGACAAAGATGTTAGTAACTTTGATCGTTAGAGAACACAAAGGTTCCTCGGAAATGGTTCATCACCACGAAATTTTTATGTTAGCTCTAGCCTTCATTCTATATATGTTCACTTCACAAAGAAACGCAGCAACCATTTCAGGTAAAATGTGATACCATAACATACAGCTCGGATGTTCACCAAAAGCTTGCATGAATATAAAGAGAGAGGCATGTGCTGTGAGTTGATACGACTGTGCTATTGATATGGCATCAGTCACACGAAAGTGTCAATAATTATGGGATTATTTAGGTTTAATTTATGATTTCCATGGATGTGAATGGTCGGGGAAACTGTGCAGGTTCCGATAGACGAAGATGGTTCGGCGTTACTTGACACAGGCGGAATGATTTCTGTTAAAATTTTCTTGCATTTTTAGAAAGATTATGTGCGAAACGCTGCTCAGCTCATTTCAACTTGAAACACGCGTCACTCAAATGAGTTGTTTGTGTGCGCACGCACACCTGAGTTAATACAGAGGTCGCGTAAAACATACAGCTGCACACAAATGAATCCTTGGAGTGGCCTCAATAGAGTTATGGGCCAAGTCAACGCTCAAAACAATAGTTTCTATTCTATGTGCAATCAGGAACGAAATCTCAACCAAATTTGGTGAAGGTCTTCGCTGGGTGACGTGTTTGAATTCAAAACCCCAAGACTGAGTAGGGACTGAAAAAATGAGATTTCCGAAAGGTCTTGATAGCATTCCGCACACTAAATGAACGTTTGTGATGAATTTTTGTTTGGTAGATTACAGCCACGTTTTTGTTGAAATTTATTATTTCCGATTCTGCCAGTTAGCTGACAGGACTGGGATGCAGAAAGCTCATGCAAACCTCAACAAGAAAAACTTGGGACAATTCAGAGATTTAAATAAGACCACGAAGCTTCATTCAGGAGGTTCCTAACTATGGAGGAGAGGGTTTATAACTATAATGTTCCGGGTCTCAGTATGAGGATCCTCTTATAAGCATACTTGGCTGATGTGGTGACGCCACCGATTTCAGTGGGAACAATCATAGAGGCAACCATCAGTATAAGCCCGAAGGGTTGCCTAATGCTTTAAATAACAAGTAAACAGGTTTGAGGAAAGCTGGGTCTATTACTTTCTATAGGGGTTTCGTCCTGTCAGTGAGGCCAGTCTTCTGGAAGGCCAGAAAGCACTGTACATCTGTTTCGTCCTTACTGTTAATCATCAGCCGTGACTGAAGGATGAGCGGCACTATGTCTTTTCTAAGTGAAGGCTAATCCCACTGTTGTTCAGCAGCTTATGGCCAAACGGTTGTGTTCAAACACTGGCCGGTAGATCGCGCCGTCGAAACTCTAAGTTCAGTCAGAGGAACACTGCTAATGATTTCCAACAAGAATGAAACAGCTGTACGGTGTTCCTCCGCTTTTCAGCATAGATGGTCTTTACTGACAGGACGAAAGTTACCAAATCTCCTCACACTATCAGCAATTCATTATTTTTTCTGTTCCCAGTAAATAACGGAATCGCCAGAAAAGAGTCTTCCTAGTTTAGCAATACGTATTTAAAAGGCGTCTCGGAAAAGGTTACCCACAACGATGCTTCCATCAGACTCGAAATCCACATTTTCACCTTTTATTTTCTTTTCAACCAAGATTTCAGTAAGCCAGATATTTTATGCTTTTGTTCGTGTCTGGAAAGTTTCAGGAACTATTTTTAGAATCAGTGTTGAAGGTTGACACCAAAGAAATATATCTGTGCTGTGCTGGAAAATGCGTTGTGGAGCATGTCATAAACACAGAGGAGCTGGTCGCTTCGAGATTTGATTGGTTCTGAACGTTTGAGGCTTCGGCTTCATGAAATGGCCGAACTGTAATGCTACCACTTCATTGCTTAGCCATGACATGCAGTCTTCATAGAAAGCGTGAGGGCAAAACTTTTGAGTATAAATGTAATGCGTGTCAGTCTCCAGCTCTAGACCAAAAAGAAACTCGCAACGCACTAAAAGTTGTGTAAAATTAACCAGACGCATCGACTGGTGGCGCACGGTTAACTCCTGGTTTCTGTAACCTAGCAGCACTTGGGTTTTACATGCTAACACGGCGGACGTTATGGGCGTAACTCTATTTACGTTGGAGGTCCGCTAAAGGAGTTCAAAGTTCCACAGTCAGGAAGCCCCCTAAGTGTATCCTGTTTCAGTAATTCTGAACTATTTTTGTTCATTATAGGACTTTTCGTGCACATTTGGTATATTATACGTATATGGCTACCTCCATCGAACTCGTTTTTTTTAGTAAACATATATGTGTGCTTCGCGTCCTATATGTGACAGTTTAACAATAATCTATATGTCTCTACCCATCAAGATCGGTTTGTTTACTATATAGACGGCTGCGAACGTTGAGCCGCGCTGTTTAACTGACTGCCTACCCCACATCTAGCAACAGAGGTGTGAGTTGGACTCAGTATGCTGCACATGTCAAACAAGCTACTGAAACATGTTGCCCATGTGACAGTTTCAGAGGAGTTTCTAGAGATAGAGGTATTTCGGATTCGGCGGGCGACCTTACTGCTGATCGCATTTTGGTCAGCCGGAAACTTCCGAGTAAGGTTCTTTCAAACGAAAGGATCCCATAACAAACCAGGACATAGTGCTTGTATCATCATGTATCATTCAAATATGAATGTAACCTTGTGAATAGTGGATTGAAAACAATAAACATAAGCACTACACACCGGACTAGATTCCTCATACCACGTCCGCTCAACGCCAAGACGTCATTACGGATTCTGCTGGTGCAACATGCCTAGAGTTGGCGCGCGGCTGAAATGGTTACATTCATCATGCCAATATTAATGTCATAAAACAACTAGTGAACGGAGTGTAATGGGGTAATAAACACTGGGACAAGCCTGAAAAGTGACTTCACTTGCAAGCAGGAAGAGTGTAAAATTACGCAGCGTCGACAAAACTGAGAGTAGCTACGCGGAGTAATAATAAATGCGGGAAATGGGCGGATGTAAGCAAGGTCGTTGTTCGGGTCAGCTTGTTTGTGTGAGGGGCTTTGCGATGACAAAGAGAAACGAGAAATATACAAGTGAAGCTGTAAGCAGTTCGGGAGAGAAATAACAAGCATACACATCAATGGTGTTCAATTCGAGCACACGGCCGTTGCGTGCATGTTTTTGGTTGTAGTTACGGCGAGGTTTCAGCTGCCGCAAGGGTGAAGAGAGAGAAATACAGGATCACTGGGTTAGAGTAATCCATTAAGCGTATCAGACACTGCTTCTCTTTGAAAATAACGATAGAATACACCGTTTGAAATTGTCACTTCAGCCTTGACGAAAAACGGAGACGACTGCATCAAAATGCTGGCTAGCTGAGGGAGTCACCTTGTCTCCTTTAACTTGCAATAGTTGCAACAATGCACAATCTAAATCAGTGGATGGAAGTACTTTTCACCGTATCGTGGAAATTCACCTTGAAATGCACCTTGCCGGTGTTCAGTGAATGTCGTTGCCATAAGAACCAATAGCCAAGCCATAACTTGGTTGCATCGTGGCAGAAACCGAACTCTGAGAATGAAGGTCAAAGCCTCATGGCCAGCTGCTACGTTGAACTCGAATCTCAACGAATATTTAGGGTGTGGTTATATCCTCAAAACAGTTTCTGATTTCCCTCGAGTTTGTGAAAAAAGCATTTTGGTTGTAGAAAGTTTTCTGAGTAGGCATGCGGCGAGTACCATGGTAACGATACCCACCAGTGTTGCAACCCTAATAACCGTGGGAATATATTCACATGCAAAAAGAATGTAAAAACAGCATCCTAATAAGAAATGGAGGTAATTTCCGTATAATTCGTTGTGCTTACGGTCCAAATGAAACTTGGATTTTAAAGGCATGCGCAACAGGAGCTCAGTGATTGTTAAAAAATTGGGAAAAGAACGCAGTTTGCATTTCAGGACAACTCGTACAGAACACAGTTTAGTTAGACCTCTTTAAGATGAAGCATTTAGTGACCCTAAAAGGTGACGGGTATTGGTCTTGAGTCCTAAAAATCCACAAATAGCTCAGACAAGAGACAAGGCCAACAACAAGGTGACATTCAAAAGGGTTAAACGGCACAACGATGAAGTGCTTAAAGAAAGACCACAACCTAATATTGTGAGCTTTTTGCTGTAGCTCGCAGAAATAAATGTGCCCATGGTAAATAACTTCTTTAATGTTTTTGGTGATGTTATTCCTAAACTTTGAAAGATGCGCGAAACAGTCAGACCACCCAAATCATAATGGGTAGTAGCGATGGGGTGTAAAAGCATTATTGGACTTGGTTATTCTACTGGCAGGTTTGTACGAGGGAACTCTCAGTTTTGATCCATTAGGAGGAATTTTTCAGCAAAATCTGCATCCTTTCGGGCAATGTTGGGTTATTTATTGTACATATTCTTTGAAAGGGACATTTATGACCTGTTATCCTGTAGTTTTCGCAAATCCGCATAGTTTTTCCCGCCTGATATCAGTGGAGTAACTTTAAGGGCCACTCACTAGGAGTATTTCATGGAAAATAATTTCCCTCCACTAACTAACTTGTCAGTAGCAAGCTTTACCCTTCTGTATAATCCGTAAGATGGTTTAAAGCGTCTTAATAGGAGAAGGATTCCAGTGACAACAATCTTGGAGGAATAGACAGGCCGCTATCTGAGGTCGCGCCAGAAGAAACGAGTCTTTTCAATGTATACGTTATTGTGTAAACATAAAAGGTAAGAAGATTTATTCACGTAAACGGTTGGCACCACGTAGAGTCCCAATGAACGGATCAGTGCGATATGTCAATCTCGCTAATTAAAAGTCCGATTGTAATGGACCATGGATCGAAATTGTGCACCGTTTGCTCATGGCCAAAGAATGTCTAATGACTCGCACAATGGTAAAGTCTTACAAGGGTCTAATTCTGCGTCAGGATAGAAGGTAACAAATACTCTACGAGTGATTACTGAATGCACACTACCGGAGTCAAGAACGAACTTCATCGAAAGTCCATCTTAACAAGCACAGTCAGATAACCATGGGTTGGGTGAAAGGCCATTACAGAGGATAGGATAGTTGAAAAAATTACTTCGTCCATAAAGTTCTTTAAGCGCAAAGCGCCTACACAATAGAAGGCTGAAGAAAGGTACGCTGCTTTTACGTGTTTTTTTATTGCAGTTTTTGTTACACGGTCTTTTGGACACGACAAAAATTGCCGCCAATGAGGTTCCCCGCAGGACAACTGCTCTCAAATGTCTTGCTTGGAACTCACTTTGGGCGTGCTCCTCACACGCAAATTGAATTCTGAATACCTGAGTTGAAGGGATTAACTATATCGTGGCCGATAGTATCAAGAAACAAGCCTGCTTATTTGATAAAGCTGCGGAAAGGCAATTCTAAAAAAGTTCTTCATTGGGCTTGCAGGTTGGAACACGGGATGCTAGAGTAATGACAGGTTGCGCCGTAGTTCTTCTAAGCGATTAGGTAAAATCAAATATAGGTATCCAGTTGATAAGTGAGGTTACATTTTGTCATGAGTGTCCGGAGCACCAGTGACCAACCGTGTATATTCTGAGTTTCTTCACGAACTTAAACGCAAACGCTGGCCAGTTTCGCCGAGCCGAATTCTGCCAACTGAACGTGCTGCAGTAGCCTTCTTTCCATCATGGAACTTTTGACAGGAGCTGCAGGGAGAGGGAAAATTTTCACCGGGAAATATACTTCCTTTACAACATACGTAGGGAAATAGGAAACTATATCCTTCATAGTATCCTTCTGAGCAGTGCAACATACCGCAAAGCAATCCTTATAATCCACTATATCGCGCACCATTGAATGTCTATTCAGTTTTGCGACTGTTTAGTCCTGCATTAAACTGAGGTTCATTTTACTGTGATGCTAATTTCAGATGGATTATATGCAAGGCAATCAGAACAAAGTGCGGCTAGACAGCGTGGATCGAAGTATTTGAATATTCATGGGATCTTGCTATCAATACACAAAAGTACTAAATGTGGGGAGTGCACATGGGACCGAAGTCTATGTTTCACACTGTCTTGTCTGTAGTGCTCTTCAAGCAATGCACACAGTTCATTCAGTCCGGGATATAGGATTCTACTACGTTCCATGTTATGCATTGAGTCCTGATCTGTCTTCGCTAGCGGACTATCTCGTCACACATTGCCCCCCCCCTTTGATGTGACTTCGTCCTGTAGCGTTTTTGGAAACCCTTCTCTAGATCAACTGGTGTACTGGTGAAGGGCTTGGCAATGTAATAATGCCTTAAGCGACCACGCAGTTGCCGATTATCTCAAATAGCCGTGGGCTACTCTTGACACCCGCGCCGCTCACTGTGATCCAAATGAACGCGTAGTTGATAATTGGATGGCATGCAATTATCTCAAAAGCTGCCACCTGTTGAACGAAACCGTAGCACTTGTTGATATTGACGTTTAAAAAGGTTCGTTACACACGCTTTGAATATTTGCCTACGTGTAGTATTTTTATACCCGGATTAATTCCTTAGCCTGTGTTTGCCCTTACTTTCGCTCTTTCACTGTCTTTGTTCCGCAGATAGTTAACTTCCCAGGTACGATGCATCTATGCAGGTTATGTGTTATTTTTATAACATTCTGATCCGGGATCCTTTGAGGAGCTCCAATTTTGACTTTGTTTCATAACACACCGTGGGTATTCATAACAATCTTGCTCTGGGTGCACTGGATAGGGTGATCGTTTTTTCACGATTTGGGAATGCAGTAAAATAAGTGGCAGGTGCGATTGCCTGCTTTAACCGGAAATTGAATTTGTTCTTATGAGTACCGCGAAGCAAGGTTAACCTGCTGTTTGCAAGCTGGTGTGCCTTCTGCACCATGGTTGCCAAGTGTAACCTTGTAAACCGTGACAAAACATAGAATAAATAGACACATACGCCGTGTGGTGAATAATTATGCATCAATAAACGACAATGAAAGTTCTTATACCTGAAATATTACCTTTTAACTTCCTAATTTAGTTCTTTTTACATGAACACTTGATTGAAAATCGATGCTAATAATGTTCTTTTAAAGATAGGGCACTTGAATACCTTGTAAAATTGTGCTCTTAAATAAGCCTGTTTGGCGAGAAAATCGTCTTAGTTGAATTGGCTCAAAATGCTAGTTGTATACAAAAATTCAAGGAACAATGCCGTCGCACAAGTGATTCGGTAATTTGGGGTTTTATGAAAGATCCGCAAATGTCTGGTAGCTTCAATTAAATGAAGTTAGATACAAACTATCCGGAATTCGGAGTTGATGAATCAGATTCCATATTTCTGGCAATGCTGTACAAGGGATGAAAAAATCGCGGGTGTCAAAATTAGTGTGCTTAAAGCGCTTTCACAAGGACCCAGCAGATGTGTGTTTACACAGAGGAGCCAAGTGAGTTATATGACGTGTGTTCAAAAATTGTTGTTGGCAAGAATGAGGAGAGCTACTTAAAAGTCGTAGGGTATAACTTGAAAAAAATGTACTATCAAATACGCCAGGACTATAGACTCATTTCCTGATGGGGTCTTAACTTCATACACACTACGGCCTTGAAGGAAATAGTTCCAACCGCTGGATAATGATCATTTATTCTCGCAACGAGTTAGCGGGTGGTTAGATACCTTCATGGTGTCTTCAGTATTAATTGTGAGACTGTCCTACAAAGTGTGGAGCTTTAAGTTTGCTTCGCAGTAATGGCGGGTTTGTTGTCACTTGCGTTTATGCAAATTCTGTGTAGGCCCCTTGGTGTCACTGCCTCGAAGTTCTCATTCCCGTAAACTTTTCATGTTAAGTGTAGCTGGTGGGACCTCTGATGTGCACATTCTAGTGGTGCATTCCAATACTTCAGTAAATGACTAGATGATTTTGTACGTGCATGAAAACTTGATATGTTTGAATGGTGCTTGGTAGACCATAAAAAGCGGGAATCTTTTAAGCCTCGAGGCAAAGTTTTTAAGTACCGATGTCACCGAAATTATTACAAATTATCTACACACTACTCATGACACATAGGTGATCAAATGAACGGAATAAATTTTCATTTGTCACTGGATGCGACGGTGGTTAGAGTCATTACCCCAGTTTTCAGATCCAAACTGGCGGTTTGTAAAATTATGTTATACTGATGACATTTTGAGAAAGTTTCTGCTTGTGGGTGCATTTGTTTCATTAAAACTGATCGAATAATGAGCAACGCCTTAAACAAGAAACCCCCACTGAGCTGGCTGGTTTTACGTCTGATTTACGGCTGATTCACGTCTACATATCAAACAGGAAACAATGCGTCCTAGAAACCAATAAATACAAAGACAGGAAGTAAGTTTATAGATTTTTAAAGTAAGATGGAAGATGTTTGCGTTTGACCGACTTTGGAACGGTCGATATCTAGTCCACGTCGGGTTTGCACAATATCAACTGAGAGTTCCTTGAACTGTAGCGGAAGTGTCGGAGGTGCTATTCCGAAAAATTTGGAGCTTTTGAACACCATTTTACGTTTTTGTGTTAAGATATGGGATGCTTGCCCCACAGTCAGCATAGCACTAGATAAAACATCCAGCTAAAAAAATTGCACTCATTCTTGTGAACAAATTAATTTCATTCGCTCCACCACATGTTCTGCGAACACAAATGTTACAACAGAGTTTGCGTCTTAGGAGCAAGCGGTCAAGGTAGTGCATTTAAATTTCTAACTTTATCACCATCTACATCAGAGTTATGTCGGAAAACGCATCATGTCTAGCAGGAGTGTGTAGGTCTCAGAAGTTGGGTTTACTTGTTTACTCTATCGTAGTACACGTAGTTTCATGACCCGCTTTTTTCGAACCAGAATCCTCCAACACCAATTGAACAATAATTTCACTACGTTACCAGGACCGACTGCGATCAGCTCTGGCCTCAATACATTTTAACGATAAGCTGCTGCAAGGCAAGTAGTTTGATGGAGAATTTCACGCTCTTCTAAAATAAATTAAAGGGTCCCCTGAATAGCGCATTGTTTATAGCAGTCTCTGTCGCAGGTAGCTCACGTGCATAGTTGTATGCTAAAAACTAGCATGTTTTTCATTTGTTTTTACGGAATTGTTGGGAGAATTCATGGAATAAATCAACACGAAACTTGTAACTATATGTTCCTGCTTTTGGCCAAAGGCTAGACTTTGCGGCGTCGCTAGGATTACTCCTAACTGGGAAATATGCGCGCGGTGAGTGTTTCAGACGACGGCAACGTCGTTACCTTGTTAGACTTTATGGACTTCAGGCGTCCTTCAAAAGTACATCAGTGCCAAGACAATTCCGATCCATGCGTTGAGGGTGGGGTAACTGTAACCGCCAAAAACAGCTACATGAGCAACTACAATGGTAAATCTGTTTGTTGAAAACTAAGATTCGTTCAAGCGAGATACTGAAACAAAGGACGTAAAAGCCAGTTCTAGTCACTTACGCACACGATGCTACTCCGATATATATGCAGACGTCACAGACAATGAACCATACTTTTAAAGCAGACTTCATTGAACACGGTCACCAGTAGGTGAAGTGAATTCATAATCCTAATGTGAGTTGTTGTCTTTTGCTTCATTAGGCCCAAATTATTTTCTAGGTTGGAAAAGAAATGCACAGAACACATTATTGGGCTTGAAATATACACATTACTGGTGAAGCTGACATTCTCTTTAAAAGACAGCTTCCGCAAATCAAACTTATTTATGAGATTTCCCTTTTCAGGTACTGTTTGTCACACTACGAGGGTCGACTACTTGCGGATTCTTTCTTCCATCGAAGGTACGTGAATACACATGTTCATAAGCTACGGTCTTTTTCACCACCGGGTGTCACAGAGGGCTATCACAGCACTACGTTCGACGTAGGGATGTATCCTTAAAGTACCATGGACCAAAACAAATTATACAGCTTCATGTGCTGTGCAAAATATCAGAATGGAAAGCTATGAATGGTTTGCGAAACTCGTTACATAGTTTCCAAGATATCGTTATTGGAATGAAGTCTGCAGTCTATAAAGACGGCCGTGCCAGTCTTCTGACTTCTGTGCACTGAAAAATTTATTACATAGCTGGGCGTGCTCCAAACACGTTTCGGTAGACTTGTAGAAATTGTTTTTATTGTTATTTATACTAAAATAGGGACGCCACCCTTGCAAGCCGCACAGCGCTAATTCCACGGAATTTGAAACCTGCATCTTCTTCATCCACCCACTGCAAAATGTATTTCGGATACTATTGTCGTCCCCTAATAGCTTATAGTGGGCAAAGCAAAATCAAAACATGAGTTCAACAACAACAGATGAACGACTGAACCAACAAAAAACGGCGACGTCATACACCACTCGACCGTTCAAGACCCGGAGTTGTCTTGCTGACCTCCCTCGTCCTTCTGTGTTTTTCTGCCAATGACTGGCCAAGCTACTCATTTTTCAATTCAAGGTGACCTTAGATTGAGCTAAGCAGGTATGAGACTTACGAGAGTGGTGCAACCTGACAACTTGCAAAGACTCAAAAAGCTGCGAAAATTATTGAGTTTGGGGAGAGAAAGATATGGATTTGCGCCCAGTTCTGGTTGTACTGATTGGAGTTCTCTCCCCTTTAAAGTCATTAGCGGCCTCAGTTAACACTAATGATGAAAAAATCCTGTGGATCGACCAAACACATGAGTGCAGGTATGCAGCATAAAGCCGTTTTGTATGTGGACTGCTGGCTCGAGGTTTTGCATGCACCTGTGGACTGAGTTAAGTAGCAACACCAAACGGCAACTAAGAATCCGTTGTGCAAACCCATACATTACAGCCATGATTATCTCTGTCCAATGATGCAAAAAGATAGGAGTTAGCCAGTTCAACAAGGAAACGCAGTGAATTATATTGTGTACTTGGACAAGTGATAATCTCTAGTCCATGATATGAAGGTACGGGACTAGCAAAATTGTCACCTTTATCTCAACCCGGTTGAGTATAATTGGGGCATAATAACACACGTGGTACACTACGGTACGAATGTCTATTACGCAAAACTGTGTTGCTAGCCCACGCGGAATAGTAGATGAAAGGCAATAGAAGTCTCAAGCCAGTTACTCAGCCAAGGCATAATAAAGAATATCTTAAAAGTTCCAGGGTGGAAAGTCCAGATAAATTCACTGAAACCTCTACGCACGTGATAAAAATTTTTGGTAGTCTTGTAATTGTGCAGTGTCCAGATTCCGGCAGCCGTAGTCACGTTTTCAACAATGCGAAGTGGTATTTCTTTACCTTTTTTTGATGAGTTTCTATTTTTACACATCCCCGTGAATAAAATTCATTCCACTTCTCGCAGTGATATTGATATTATGAATAGTGGTGCAATTATCCTTGGCACCTTGATCGCGCAATCCATTTACCATGACTTTTATTGTTTCGTCGAATTCGTGCTTGACCCATTTAACTGTCACCGCTACAGATATATGTTAATTTTTATACGTCTTGTCAGATGGAGTTGCGTACGATGAGACTATTTCACGTGCCAACTTACCTCAGAATGTTTCTTTCTGCTATTTTAGGCAACCATGTGGCACATAAAAACCCAAGACCATCACGCAGCGTTCGGTGAAACTCACGTCCACTGCAAGCTATCGTCCCTTTTCAGGGAGGCACGTCTGGGAACTTGGTTCCACACCATTTATCTCCTTCAATCTAACGTACTTTAATCAGTTCTACTGGGTTATATGGATCCACATATCCTCGCACGAAAGCCAGCCCAGCCCTGTTTACAGGTTCTGTCCCTCAGGCTAACTCCTCTGGATCCTACCATTCTTGTCTTTTGGTTACTACCACCACTTTGTTTACAGCATAAGAGAGTGGACCAACTGTGAATTCAGGAGAGTAGCTGAAGTACATTAGCCAAGGTTGATTCGCCATACTATCCAGACTGTTTTGGTGCGGCTTCTTTACTTATTGGACACCGTTTTACACCCCATACCATCAGCACATCCAGATCTCAAAATAAAATCCCCGTCGGGGCTGAGTACTATATGTTTGAAAGCGCATAAGATATTCTATGGTTTAAAAGCAAATTTTATGGAAATAGATAACCTTTTAGTGCATGCTGCGCTGACAGGTTTGTTTACGTATCAGCATCCGACATCGCCATTAATCGAATCTTGAGATGTATGTATCTACCACTGAACACCTACACTATTTGAAACCTCATTGGTAAAATATTGAAAACACTAGGAGCAAAAACATAAGTTCAGATGCCACACTTTTTCGCCCTACTGCAAGACATAATGTGCCATTAAATTGTATGCAATAAATTGCGCCAACCGTACGGTCTCGAATACACGAAGAGGAGTTTTTGATAGATCCCACAAGCTCGGAGCTTGATCAGCAGAAGCCAGTAAAGAACACCCAGATGAAGTGTGACAAATCGCCCGATGAAACGTGCGGTTGTGTACTTGTCCATGCGAAGGACCACCTAAAATGCGGTTCAAAAATCATGAACTCAGTTCTAGCAGTTAACTGTTTGAGTTAACTTTGTTACTTTCAGAAGAGGATAGCAGAGACAGTTGTATAATTTTGCGAAACTGATTGGCGGCCTATGACTGTAAACAAAACTCACCATTCAGTCTTTCTTCGCTTAAATCCCGGGGATGAAAATATCCACTCAACTTTGCCGCAGAAGACAGATTTCACTGATGGTTTCCAATTGTAACAGCTACCAAGAGTGAGCTTTGCATGAACTCAAAGCGCTTGTGGGGTGTCCATGCTTTTGTTCCGTCTCAAAACTGATACCGCAGGTAGAGGATGTCTGATTGTTATCTTTCAAGTAACGCTCGTGTATCAACGACCTAGAGTATTATCCTGTTCATTGAATGACACCTTTGTTTTGATCTAACCTGCACCACAACAGGAATGCAGGACTAGCCATTCATGCAACATTCGATAAACCTGTTGATGGCTGATCAGTAATTCATTATTTGAGTGAGGCTCCTCACAAAGAAGAATTCAAGTTCAGTGTTGCCCAACGCGAACTTACTAGTGATGAATTCAGGGCGGGTACTAAAAACCGATCTTTCAAATCTGAGCTAGTTGCCATTACCGAGTTTCAAATTATGGTCCAGTAACATCCGTTGGGTTCAAAGACCTAGGAACCCAGTTAGGTTTCGGTCTAAACGAATTCCCCACCCCCCCAAAGGTCAAAGTGAATGTTTTTCCTTATCTCTTAACTTGTCTAAACCGATCGTTTCCATCCGTAAATGAACCGTGTCTTCTAACCTGCCTACAATATCAAGATAAATACTAGCCAGATTGGACCTACTATGATTTTTATTCGGTCTTGGGCTTCTAATATAGAACATCCAACGCTGTTAGTTATTCGCTTGAAATTTTCGACTGTTGAGCATCCTGTAGATCGATTCATAGATAACAAGGATGAAAGTAAACAACTACAGTTTCTGCCGGACAACAACATCAGGAATTTGGTTTTACGGTAAGCAGGCTCCTGGCGAACAGACTGATGTGATGAATAGGATGCACTGCTATGTTTAGCCGTTGGCGGTAAATCATGTCCCCTAAACATTTATAGATCACACCAGTGTGCCGGCTGGTTGTCAGACACAATGAACCGATAAAAAGCTCACAGGGAAGTTTTGGATATGTAGCTAGTTCCACGCCAGTGATGTAATACTTTCGACCTCAGTGTCACGTATCTGAATAGACCAAGTTAGTTGACAAACAATACCAGTGGCATTTAAGTCGTCCTGCACGACATAAATCCATGTCTAGACAACACCATTTTTTCATGCAGATGAAGACTTATTTTGGTAAACCAGAACAAAATTAACTTGGCCAGCATGATGGGATGACGTCACACAAACTTCACTCCTAGGTGAACAAATAGGCAGTAATTTCCCTAAATAACAATTGCCTTAGATAAAAAGAATGGTAGCTCCAGTTCACATACCAGACTTTCGAAAGGGCATGTCCGAAGCTGTTGAACATAAGCAGTATTTAAGAATACGAATTTAAGACAAGTATGCCACTGACGAATAGAAGAGCCGAGTTAGTAACAGGCTAAATGATACTCAAAAATATAATTGGAGGACTTGGTCGCTTTCCTTTAAGTGGCATAAAGCAATCTCAGAAAGGTTCAGATAGACTTTGGAACGTCATGCATGGAGAAAGACCAATCGACTGATACATCGGTAAATGTCCCTTTTAGGAGGTAAGTGGTGAGCTTTAATGCGAGAAACCGTGAAGCTCCCGTAGTGTGTCACTTCTGTTTTATACATGGAGGTCACATACGGTCGCGTTTTTGGGTGCTGACTAATTTACGTCCTCTGGTCAAATGTCGAGCGCGCTGAACAGAACCGGCTGAGGACATGGTAAATGCTTAGCTGCCCATTTGGCTGCGTTGGTTCATGTTCATAGGTGACTTTACTTTTAAATGAGATGAGATGAGATGAAGCTTCCTCGCACAATACTTCCCAAATATGCGAGATACCAGTTTGAGAAACCGTAAAAAGGAGCCTATGTGTGAAGTGATCAGCGAATTTGTGAAGAATTTCTTGGTTTATCGTAACAAAAGCTCTTCGGGCTTAATGTGAAAATCCTGTTGTGATAGACTCGTCCTTTAGACCTGTTGTACAGTCTTCCGCATAGCTAAGGATTAGCTCTTAGGAATAAAGGTAAACAAACCTTGCCCGTCAGAGGCAACCCAACTTAAAAGGCGCAGTGCAGTGAGAAGAACCAGTTTTTCGAAGCCGATTATCTGTCCAATGCGTAGTACTTTATATGGAATACACGGAAAAGTTCCAATACTGCGTTTGCAAAGGAGGGAACGGAAGGTAAAATGTTCAGTGTACCGAAAAGCCAGTCAGAAACGCACTGAAATGAGGGACTGAAACTGAACCAGTGCAAGTTCAGGGTTTGTAGTAGCTTTTTGAATGAAAAGGTTGAGACTCATCAAGAAGCCATCAAATTAGTTTTAGTTCGCATTTACGTTTCGATAGACTAAGTGTGCTATCAAACCCCGTTTTTTCGCAACCGAGGTAATATTAAGACTATACATCCTTAAGTGTAATATCCTCACGCGATGTGACAAGGCCCAGCTACTGAGGGGGACGCAAAGTGCGAAATGCTGTGTCCTCACCAGTCTCTCAGCTTGTCGCAGAGAGTTGGACAAACAGGTGTCCTATTGTGTGGACTTACGCAGGCTTTTGTATTTCCGATTATATGATGATTTCGCTCATCAAGTGAACTAGCACTCCGATTAAGACAGTTCTCTTCCGTACGTATGTCACGCCGGTAAAACGTTTGTGTATCTGAGCTATAAGTAGAGGAAATCTTTTGACCATCAAACGTGGTATAGAGCCGTCGCTTACTCTGGGTCAGGAACAGAGCGCTGAAACTCACCCCATCTCTTCTTTTCCGCGCATTCTAAACCTGCTGTTGCTATATTCATTTTGACAGCACGTCTGCTGAGCGCAATGATGCTAAGCCATATTCGCTCAGGCGTGAAACGCTGTCAATTGGATTTAGGTGCCTTTTCATCATGCATATTCAGAAAGCTAATCCGCGCGGTTGTAGATAAGCTGATGATCATACATGGACAGCGAAACACTTGATTATTTCGGTAGTTGTCCAAGGGAACACAAGGAGAACGCACAGAATTTTACGAATATCTTAGCACTAGTTGGATTATGTCTTGTGGAACCATTAAAACGCTTAAATCGAACTTCTCATTGTATCCAAAATGGCAGTCTACGAACTATGCTAGGAAAGTGAGTCTTAAAAGGCTCAAACGGTTGACACCAAAACTGATTTTTTTCATCGGTCCGGAAGTGGTGGTAGAGAAGCATCAGTCAAGACATCACCCAACTAACCACCAAAAGTGTGACAAAAATGTTTAGTTTTAAACAGATTTGATCATAATATGACCTTCTTCTGTCGCATTCATCCCCAAGATGTAAAGAGTTTACGTCGATTAGCGCGATGAAAGTTCTTAAGAATTCTGGAGTGACCTTCTGAAAGATTTGACAGTTTTTGAAAACATTGTTTCTTCACCAACAAGGGAAGAATGAGACAAAATGAGAATAAGGAATAATTCGTTCGGTTTCTTGCAAGAAAATCCCGTTGTTTGTGTGACGTTAGTGGCAAATGGATAGACTTCTTGTTCTCAAACACGTCAGATGGGCTGTCATTGTAATTACCACAATGTGATTGGTTTATTGTGTGATTTGTTTTAAAAACCAAGCATGAAGAATTTTCAGCATCAACGCTCTAGGTTGTTTTTTTCTAATATGGTGTGGCTAACTTCCCGACTGCATGAAGCAACGAATTATCAGCCACACACGCTTTACATTTGGGTCACTTTCTCCTAACAGAGGTATTTTAAAGCTAAACATCATACCATGGTAAATTTCGAGTGTGTATTTATCTTTTTCTATGTGGACTAATTTTCCTCTACTGGTGACATCCAACAACAAGCTAGCAAACAGCTTAAGTAAACACGAAATATTGAATAACATAAATCTGACGACTGGTGACGAGAACAAAGAAAATGGTCCAGTATTGACTGAGACCCATCAACATCATTAGCACATTTTCACATAAATATACGTTGTGGTCAGTCATCGATCTCTCTGCTGGCTCTCAATGTTTCAGAAACCCGGCTGAGTGCATTTTCAATGTCATTTTTGAAACATGAAGTGGCAGTTGTTATGAGGCAAAGAACCCAAGGCAGTTTATCTCATTGATGGAGAGGCTTTGTCATTACACTAAATAAACAAAGGACACAAATGGTTCCACAGTCGGTGGTTGCTTCATCTGCAAAATCTTGCCAGGCACACGTACACTGTCACTGGATTTCGAGATCCGCAGTAGTGACATTTGACAAAATACCATCTCCGGCCATCTTCACCTGCTAGTTTTGACTATTCTGATAATCGTATTTTCCTTCTGCAATGCATGTTAGTTGAAACATGTATCTGCAAACGAACAAACAACTCCAAATGCCTCAGATCTGTCGGTGGCTCCGTTCTGGTGAGTTCATAATTTGTGAGCGAATTAACTCAGTTGCATTTATTCATTATCTAGGTTTTTTTGTTAAACCTGTGTGGATAAACTGTAACTAACTAACTAACTGCAACTAAACTGTAACTACTACATATTATGGGAATGCTATTTCACGGATAGGGTGATTTAGACCGGTCCCGACGGTGCTAGACCTTCTTCAGAGGAAGGTGGTCCCTCTAGACATTAGGCACAATACCAGAGGATCACGTTTATGCTAAGGGCGAAAATTTACGTGGCATATGCTGCCTCCTACAGAGCAGTTTGAGGGGAGCCGCGTACCTGGAGAAAAATGCCACTGGGTCACTGAGGAGTCAAGAAAGGAGAAACTAGGTGAAACATTGAATATCTAAATGAGTCCTCTTCTAGACCACTTTCTTCATTTCTATTTCAGTTTATCCGCCAGCCAATTACACAACACCAGAATAAAAAGGGGCATTTTAATACGCATGATCTAAGTCGTTTCAGAACACTGGCCCATCAAAGCAACTACGCTGCGAAATGCTTCCTTACTCGAATAATAATAGTAATACCATATCCACAGCATTACAAGCTGCCTTTTATCCTGAGCTTCAGTCTAAGTGAATTTAAAACCCGCTCAGGATAATTCGCTTTCACTATTTCTACATATCATGAGGTGTTTAAGAGAATTTCTATGTCAAATCGATAAGATGGTTTTGATTATTGTCCCCGAGATCTTTCGTAGATTTAGAAAATAGAAAACTACTCGACCTCACCCCAGTAGATTTAGAAGATAGATTTTGTATACTTTACGTGTACCGAATAGACAATGAGTCGAATAAGTTTGCTGAGTTATTACTGCAACTATTCAGTTTATTGGGATGGATATAATATTGGTGACTACCCTTTACAAAACTTTTAGCCTATGTTTCTTACCATCACCAAACGGCGTTCACTAGGAATGACTGGTCTATACAAGAATAACTGGGTACAAACAACATCAGTTATGGTGGAAAGCTACCTTTAGAACCCATATTCCCACTTACTTTGAGGCACGAAGAAGAAATTTTTGGACGGTGCAGTTAAGTTAGAGTCGAACAGGCAATAATTGCACGGTTTATTTCCCAGCTAATTTAACGTTTTCTAATTATCCGTGCGTAAAAGTCACGTGAATGCATGTTGGCGACGAAAGTTCAGGGTTATTCAGTTAGGTCAGGCTTTATGGAACGGTGGCTAAGGAGTCCGTCCTTCCACATACCCCAGAATGAGGCTGGCTTTGGTGAGCTGTTTACTTTTCTGCCTTACATTGACGGAATAGCATTCGGGTTTATGATCGGAGGTTTGCTTTTTTGTAAGCTACCCAATGCATTTGTGCAACGTCTCTGTTTGGTCAGTCTGCCTGGTCCTACCAGGAACGCGAAATTTTATGGGAAGTGAACATTGGTTGTCATGCTGCTTGTCTGTCTATATGTCTACTCCACTATCGCGGCCTACTCGATCGAGCGCGAGTTGGCCAATCACACGAAAGAAGCGTCGTACGTGTACGGAAGCAAGGCTATTGTAAACTTTGCCCATTATTTTATCAACCTTCCCTAAACTGGTGTTTAGTGATCCAGTCAAACGGAATACCTTAAGTGTGAATTTTCATTTACGGATTAACTAATGACTGAATTGTGATACCATTGCATTAAACATGAATGTCTACCCTCGGATATTAGCAAAACTTCCGTCACAGCTGTGTACAAGACAGTGATCAGACCAAGCAACTCAAACAAGCACCTCTACTATGGACCTGTCATCGACCTCGAAGATGCAGTGTGATCGATATCTGGAAAAATCCGCATGTGTGACAACCAGCGAGGCTCAGCTTACAAAGTTTAACTCGTTTGAGTCCGCCCTTTCGATTACCAGAAAGAATACATTCCGGAGCAAAAGCAAACAAGTTCTGTGCAGTAGCTTCCCTGAAGGTTCTGATTCACAGGCTCTACCCACAGCATTTATCGTGACGACTGCTGGGCACACATCATCAACACATTCCCAAGCGTCGTCAACTGGATCCATGAAGTCCATATCAAAGAAAGAAAATTCATCAGGAAAACCAGGGAAAGATCGTGGATGGAATGCAACTGGAACCCATTCTCAAACGGGTCATTCATCTTCCATAAGTTCGGAAGTTAGAGAACGGCTAAAAACGTGTGTCTTGAACAAGCTGAAAAACCAGGAACAAGAAGTTCGAACAGCAAAGGGGGGAGTTTTAGATACGGACTCATTAAGGATGGAAGCAAAAGGCCCGCTCGGCTCAGATGTGCAAAACAATCCTCTCAAGATTAGTTGTTCGACTAATCCGGCCGATCCAACTTTCGGTCAGCAGTCACCCAGTTCGCATAACCAGACAACAGGAACCCGGTTAGAGTTAAAAAATACCGAAGGAAATACAAGGAGTTTACCAAATGAAAATTATTTTACAGATATAACTCAATCCGGCCTAAACTATGGAAGTCTACAATCACATTGTTTGGGATCATTCCCATATGACAGAACGCACAATACCCCTCAGAGACACTCATGTAATCCTAAGTCTGGTGATCATCTACGAAAGACCATGTCTGAACCAAGCCTAAAACCTCGCGGAACCGCAGTTTACAGACACCGCAGTCGCATTGAACGTAGGCATTTAAATGCGTCTTCAGCCACTGCTGTGGCCGCTGCGATGGCTGCTTCAGTTGGAATGAATGCTGGTACGGAGTTCAGTACGAGCCTATATCAGCAACTTACATCTAATGCAAGACAGAGACAACTACATTTATTACAGAAAACGGAGTCGCAACTGATCGATTCCGATGTGTGCATGGATACGTCTGAGGAGGCTAACATAAACTCAGAAGAGATAAACGTAAACACAACAGTCGAAGCAGGTGGAGAGACTGTCTCTCCAAATGCCTTACTAGAACTCCTCGCTGCAGCTTCTGGGATGCTGAACACTAGCACTGGTGGCCTGGTTTCTAATCTTTTTACCAACGCCATTGACTCCAAACCTGAAAGCGATGTGACCAAGGGCCGCACCTCAAACAACACCACAAATACCATTTCCCCACCGGGCATTTTCCCCGCAGAACCTAGTGATTTTCGTGCAAGCCTACCAAATCTGACAAACGCCACACCACTTCGGGTAGATCAAACAAATTTCCAAGCAGACTGCTCTGAGCCTAAACTGAGAACACAGCCACAAAAGCCAAATGAAACCAGAGCACGATCATCGTCATCGGCAGTCTCACGCACAGAAAGCCTACAACCAGCTGTGAGTCATAAGAGTTCGGAAGCTGATGGTAGCAAACCAAGCCATCAAGCGTTCCAAAGGAAGCATCATACATTGGGTTTGATAAGTCGAACTCGGTCTGCCCCACTGGGACTTGCTGGCAGTGGTAATGCCATGAGGTGTCTTCCTGGTTATGGGAACATCGCCAATCTTCTGGGGTCACTAACATGCAACTCCTCTGCGACCTCTGCCGCAAATGTGTTGGCGATGGAAGCCGTCACTTCCAACTTTCAGCCGAACAGGTCGGGTAAAGAAGACAGTGAGGTTTTGTCACAGACTAGTATGGATCAAGAACAGACATCTAATGCAACGCAGCAAGGCACTGAGGAACCACAAAGAAGTAAAGCTGTGATGCAGTTAAGGAAGAAACTTTTGGAAAGGTAATTTGTTTTTTATTAACTTCATGGGACATTCTTTTAAGGAGTATGGTATTGTCACAAATTAGCTGGCCTTAAGTCTTAAATTGACCGGTTGTGTTTTCTCTGGGCAGTTTTTTTGCTGAGCCTAGATAATTCATACTTGCACTTTATTGCGTAAGGTATATTTATGGAATGAATCAAGGTCCAAATGTATATATATATATATATATATTCATCCTTTAAAATGAACAAACAAATGTCATGTCTGTCCAGAAGTGTTTTTGAAGAACTAATATGCAGAAGGGTACACGACAGTAAAAGGTCGTCTACTTTTATAAACCAAGAGAGGTCAATTCGTATGTCGTCTAGCTGCTGTGTGATAAAAGTCATCAAACTAATCTGAATATGTAATCTAAATTCACTGCTAAATTTCACTCCCCTTGGATGGTGAGCACAGGTCGGCACAACTTGCAAGTGTCCAAACAAGCCTTCGTGGTACTACGAGTTTCGACAGTTTGGGTTTCATTTGCCTAGAAAATGTGACTGGATCCATGGTGCCCTTCATAGTTACACCTTAAGGGGCTATGAGATGAATGCAGCTGGTCACTTCATTCTCTTAAAGGCCAACACTCTACTTTAACGTTTTACCGATTGCAGACCATGCCGTGAACCACCATATTTTTAGTAGTTTCATATGCTTTGCAGTCTAGTCTTGTAGAATCTAATCTTGTACTGCAATACCACCTCTAATTGGATGTGAGAGGACGAATTACCTCTAAATTATTCTGGACTTTCGTGACTCTTAACCTTTGAGTCTGATACCTGGGTTAATCACAGTGTTTCGGAAAAACCAAACTCAGCATCAAAGTGAATAAAAGTGTACGGAGAATAACTCCGACTTTCTTCTCGGTCACCGAGGACAACCTTCCAAATTGACGGTCGACATCTTAAATTGGTACATGCGTTGAGACCACAGGGTCGAACAATAGAACTACTGTGTCAGAATGTTTTTAGTAAGAGCTCTAAGACCTATCGGGCTGCACCAGTAATTAGGTTAGCCTTAGCTTCAGTACGCTTAGGACAATGCATATACAGTGGTTTCCCAAATAACCTCCCAAAACAGAATCCAGCCCCCCAGAACAGGCATCAAACAGATACATGACTACTAGCACCACACAAATATTTGTCTCCAAAGTGTTTGTTTTCGTAACAAGATTCTAATTTTTACAAAAAGGTAGAAATTCAGAATTCTAATATTGCATATGTTGCTGATTACCGCATCCATACTATCCTTTCTGTAATAAGGAAATCAATGTGGGGTGGGTCTACTCTACAAAGAACGCACCAATATAGGATATGAATAGGGAATTTGTTTACAAAAGCAAAGTACGCTGTCAAGAGACGGTCTGATTACACACCAACTTGTTCTTTGATAATAATTCGCGATAATACGTATCCCATATGAACACCACTCGTTATCGGGTACGGCGGGTGGGACGTTGCCAACACAACGATTTGGGTCAACTAACATTCACTTTGCTACACTATACCAGGTCCTGACCATGACCCCATACAAACTTACACTATCTACGTGAGTGCGGCCATACACTCCAAAAACCTTGTAGACATGTGAATATGCTCGGATAACAGCACAAGTCAGTTAGTGGTAAAAGAAATTAGACAATTCCGGGTTGATTACACGCACGCAACAACGATTCACAGGTTAAATGCAGTAAAAAAAGGCACATATAACAACTGGTCTCTTTCGGGAAAGAGTTTGCTACTACTTCATAATTCAAAGTGAATTTTTTTGGAACATGGTCACTCCTGAGACTTTTTGCATGGATGGACAGCTAAAATGTTACAAAACTGACTTCAGAATCCGAAGGTTGCCGTAACACAGAATCTAGGAGTAGAATATCGGTTGATGATGTCAGACCAAGCAAATCAGTGCCACAAACAGATAAGCACTTGGTACACTTCCGTAGACTCTCCACAGCCCTAAACGGTTTCGATACAAGATTAGTTCCTCAGAATGTTCACAGTCGAGCAAGGGTATCTACAGTGAGATCGTGCACAAGTTCGGACCCAGTCGGGGGTCTCTGTTGCAACTTCACTCAGTCCTTCTGAAACGATGAGAACCTAACGGAGTTTGACCAGCATTTGTCATGGTTTCAGCGTCGCTGGACAAAACAGTGAGGTTCTGTAGAGGATGGTCACAATGCTATTTCACTAGCTTCATTGTAGCTACTTCAATATTAGATAGATAAGTTTTAAAGGGCTTAGTGTCACTTGAAGACGAGGTAACTTATAGCACGATGCGAAATCGTTGTAGTTCAAGTGAAATTTCGAGTTGCATAGTTTAGCTATGGCTGAAAATACACAGAATATACAACCCCAAACCACCTGGTGGTGGTTAAATTTCAACGGCCAATTCATGCCGAAATTTCTACAATTTCAACAAAGATAGTGGGGCGAGAATCATCGGGCGTATCGATTTGTGAATGTTGGTTGCAAACACCCGTCCGTGTTCAATTCACTAAACTCTATTTTTCGTGGATTTTTCCTCCTCCCATCACGTGACTGGGCTGTAAACGATTGGTCAGTGGGTAGGCAACGGTCCCGTGCACACGAGGGAATCATGCGACTATGCAGTCTGAACAATAATCACATACTGCGTTTAATTAGTGTCGTCTTATGCTGTCTTATGCTTGGTTTTCTCAAGTTTGCATCTTTTAATCGCACTTTGCGTCCATCATTCTGTACTCTGCGATAAAAAAACAACTGTTTTCCAATCGTTCATTACATGTTATCCTCTTTTAGTGTTCGAGTATATGGCACCTTTACAGCAAAAATGCAATCAGGTCCAAGGTAACCACATTCATGCAGGGAAGTCTGATCATGCTGAAACTGATATGTCAGAATTCCGGGTTTCCTTATAAGGCGGGGTAAAATTCTGGTGTACAACTCGGAAGACATTTCTAATTTCTAAGTCAAAAGAGTACTTTCAATCCGTCATATTAGGATACACTGCCTCGTTTTCAAGTTTACTAGTAGGAAGCTGATCTGATTAATTTAAGATACCTTTATGAACATATCCCTGCGCAGTTCTGCTCACCTGAAACGGCAGGAGTTTCGGGAAACAGAGCAATGTCAGTTGCGTTTGACTGCTCTCAAACTTGGCTATCCGATTTTGGGGTAATGGCAATATGCACATGGAATGTTAGGCCAAAATTAAGTCCACCAGTAACACAAAGCATCAAGGCACCCAGGAGTGCATTATTTCCAATTTCAGTTGCTCACTGTTTGCTCGATAACAGCTGTCAAATTATTTTATTCGAGCGACAGTTTTTCATCGATTCTTTCTGCGCCGCCATCCACTTCCCCTACTGGTAGGGACTGATAATCAAGATAGAATTATATGTTCAGCGTGTACTGCTGCGTAGTTAGCGCGTACAGGAAATGCTGAGCTTGGTCCCTAATGGGGTTTTCCTAGACTGAAGAGATTGTCGTTCACTGAATGGGCCCCTAGGTAGCCTCAGTTGAACAAGGTACTTAGGTCCTCAGGTACCTTAACCTACCATCAAAATACTGAAATGCAATAAGGTGTGGACTAGCTGCTATCGTAGCTTTTACTTTACAGTGAATGAATTGTGTGACAGAACGTCAATGTTAACGAAATCTTACAGTGATTTCGTCAAAGGACGATAGTTAAAGGCTGGGTCCACACATACTCGGACCTAAGTCCGATTTATACTAAAATCCCTTACAATAACTTGATGCCGAGCTCATTCTAACTTAAAGGTGCCGATCCAGGCCTTTAGGTACCGTCCCTGATAGTTGTGTCACATAGTAAAGAGGCCAGTAGGGGAATCCCGGGCTCGTTTCTAGACTCAAGGTTTGTGTCTAGACAAGCAACTACTGTCTTTACAGTAGGACTCTCACAGATGATGCTAATAACACATTTTCTAAATACGTAATCGTTTATTCTACCTAGTGGTCAAGTCCTCAGGGGAAGACTTGGACATAATTGAATAAAAATTTGAGTTTGCGATTGTGTCGCATACACAACCGATAAGTTTCACAATGTGGATAAGGACCGGATGGGCTGCCGTTGTGGTTACATGAAGCTTTGTATGCCAGCTGGCTTTATTTCGCCTCCATAAGATCCGTGTATTTGCAATAAGACATGCCGTGCCAGATGATAAAATCCAAGTATCTTGACGTAGCGACGCCTCTGATTTAGGAGTACCCCGTTAAAGTGTGCTTGTGCGGAGAATTCTGACTTACTGACATCAGTCACCAAACAGATAGGCTCTGACTGGTAAGTTACCGGATCAAGAACGGCTTTTGTGTCTTCTATGCTTTGGACAACGTTATTAGTTTATTCAACGTATTCGGTATCAGAGCTTGACGTAACTGCGAGTTTCGATATCATTCACTGTCGGACGCACTGTACTTAATTGTGAAGCCAGATAAAAAAAGCGACAAGGGGTTACCTTATATTTCATTGCAAATGACGTTTTTAATGTCATCAAGCTATGCCCAAGCTCCTGCAATCCTGTCCTTAGCTATTTAGCTTTGAAGTGGCTGACAGCCAACATGGCTGCTGATTGCTGATGATGCAGGCTTATTGACAATCAAGGTTGTTAGGTAGTGCAACAATGCATTCTACTCATGTTCGCTTTCCTGAAGTGGTGTATAATTTATTATCTGTTCCGTAGCGTAGACCTGACCAGATTCGGCATACTTCCGGTGAAACATTTGAGAAAACTCACCAACGTTCGAGGCTGTTCCGTATTTGCAGGCACATTGGACCAGTATGACTTGTCGTCCGTTATCCCTGTCCTAGCCGCTTTACTTCTGAGAATATGACTGAAAACTTGTAACGTCAAAGTAGGGTGGTGTACTGTATTGTCTGAATTGCGATTTTAGTATCATACTGTAATCTATATGTTATAAATTGATATTCCAACGCGGATAACTGGCTTTCGGTACTATTTGCTGGCAACCCAGTGTGGTGTTGTTGGTGATAATTTGGAGGGGCTGATTTTTCCGGAGTCGTGATAGAGTTATGGACTCGCTAGCAAAAGCACATGGTACAGTCCTTCCATTATTCTCAATCTGGACCCTCAATAAGAACTGCGCTTTGTAATCGCTGCGATAAAATTATTGTGAACTTAATTGGGCATCACGTAACGAATGTCTTTCGGGATGTTCGTGATAAGTTGTCAGGTTCGGTGAAGTCTGCAGGCTAGTTGCCGTTCTCTAACCTTTATCTTGGACAGAAATTGTCCGGGGTATTGTGCGAGAAACTATTCGGCCAATCTAACTAACCATTTTGGTTGTCGGTGATCGTGCACCGAGGCATCCCAATGACCAGTTATTCGAGCTCAATACAAACGATTCCTTGATGGTGAAACCAGTGGACAGCTAAGCCAACATGCAACACTTTTGACTAAATTCATTGGACCAACTACCACAGGTGTGGAAACAGTTGCATTTAAGGATACTTTTGTGTTATGGATGTAGTTTTCCAAACCAAAGGATACTTTATAAAGACCCATGTTGTACAACAGACCTTCGTAGTGGAGCCGAAATCCGTATATCCTGGTTTGTAACGATTAGACTGTAGTGGCTATGCACAGGAATCTTCGAACAACAATTGCTTAACATGGTGCAGATAATCCAGCCACCGCAGTTTACAGTGTCAAGGTTCCAAACTCGCTAAATCATTATCACGTCCGAGATGCCAGCACAAGTGTTCCACTTCTTACAGACGTCGTAGCGTCGTTCAGATTGAAGGAATGATTACTATTCATAGAGTTATTATGAGTGTGCTACAGCTGACGTGTCTAGTGACATTAGGGGTTTGTTCCGGGGCATAATTCTAGCCCTTACACACCCGAAATAGATCAGCAGGGACCCGTAGAATTTGTAGGAACAATAAGCCATCGTTTCAGTCGTCGCAGGTGAGTATTGAAGGTGATCTGCTCAGCGTAATCCATTGGCGCTATTTATTTTTATTCACTCTGTTAATCTAATTAATATCACAGCCTACCATATTCCTCAAGACGGACAATAAATGAACCGCCTGCTAAGCTTCAACAGGCAACACGTAACCTCGATCCTTCGCTTTACTGTCTATAGTTTGAGTACGGAAATGCTCCAAAAAAGGAATCTTCAACAGAAACCACATAGAAGTAGGTTTGTTGTGAGTGCTATTCAGAGCAAGGAAAATGCCTTTAGTCACCTTCCAAGAAAACCACCTTTAACCACAATGAGACACTTGGAGGCATTCTTGAGAAACATATGTGAATATACAGAGTTCCACACTTGGTTGTTTTATAAGTAAGACCCACACAACTTGGATACTTCTGAAGTTTCCTTCTGGATAAGCGAACTGCTTCACAGTATTTTGGAAGAAGGGCTTCAGTTTACTAGCTAGAAGGTCTTTATTACCGAAATTAACTGAACTGAGGCGACCCTATTGGTATATCATTTGAGTCCGATGGTATAAACGTATGTCCTGATTCCACCAGCGATACCAAATCCGGACAATCAATCTGTGTGATTATATAAAAATCTGTGCTACCAATAGGCGGTATAATTAAGATTGTTCCGCAGATTCGTTGGCAGGGCACATCCTACCACGCCAGGCTGCTGTATTATTTCTGTTTGGAGGCCCAGGTGATCTCAGTCTGGCCTAGTGTTTGTGAACCTACTGGTCAATGGTCAATGAAAAAGCTAGTTTTAAATTTCATATCAGGTATATGTTGTGTCACCAATGATCTAGCAACAGACCTAAAGAATTTCACCAGGGTACAAACGCCTAACGTCTTGTGAGTTCGAGTCGAATAAACAACAGCTCTTTTCTGACGTAAAACTAAGGGGAACAAATGCAGAGTAGGCAAAACAATATCCTCACCAAACTCACGTGGTTACGAGCATTCACATATTGGCAGTTTTGCACCGCGTCAAATAAACTGAAATTCGGTGCTTTATCTCTTTATTGACGTCTGGAAGACCAATTCAGATTTGACTCACCTCAGAGTTAAAGGTTATCACAAGTACATTTCAGGCAACCGGTTATTCGAAGGGGTCCACTGAGGTACACAAAGATCGGGCTTTCTAAACAGGCCGTGCAGATTAAATCATAAAAACCTGTGCATTTGCATTTGAGGTCTTTTTTTACGAGACCTGAATGTGCTGCGGATGTTATGCCACAAGAAGCAAACGATTGAGCGAGGTAAAAACTTGAAAGTTGATTGGACCAAATAGCCGAGTATAGGAACTGGCATACAAGTTGATAGTTTCTTATCTGGAGGAAATTTTCGGGCTGACAACCCTGTATTTGTGTGAGGCATGGACACAACCGAATCGGCATTCACCGGATTTTTCAAGTTCAAAACCATTATGCAACCCAAAGGAAGCACTAAGGTCGATACAATGCTACGTTGCCCAATATCTACAACAAAAGAACAAAAAATCATGGGTTGTTTCAGAACTCACAGGGACCTCACATATTAAGTTGTGATCCACCATTTACCTGGAAAATGGTAATGCGGCTCAGGTATCCAGTACCACATCAGCTTTCATCAGTCAAAAAGGTGACCTGAAACCGGGGAACATATTATGACTTAATCGCAACAAGCCGTGGGTTAGAAAGGTGGACTGGAGTGAGAAGAATTGGTCTAAATTCGATCAGCTTATTCATTTTATTCGTATTCCACTGTTTGGTAGCATCTCACCCACCCAACAAGAATCTCGCGTTATCTGAAACCATCTCACGGGAGTCAGGAATTGCACGTTTCCATTTTGCAAATTCGCCCGCATTAAGCAGTGCGTGCGCTTAGCGTCTAGGCTGAGTAGAACTGGGTTATCTAAGACTGGCCATCTATTTCTCACACCCTTATTTAATCATATCCATTATCAAGGCGTTTAGATAGACCAACGATTCCTACCTCGGGTATTTCACTGTAGGTGATCTTGTCTGATGATATTGTAACTGCCTAGACATGCGAACACAGACGTCCTCACAACTAATTCCAGGCAATCCCCCGAGCGTTTATGTCGATCAGTGATCAGTGGCCTCCCATTACAAACGACCAACCTGACCTACACAATTTGTGGTTGGTAGTAAATATCACACAATGTTGCTGCCGCTTTACGACGATCTGAACCAGGAACTGCAAAGATGGCGAGCTAGATTCCTTTCCAACGTCAGACGACGTAATCAAGCTGCATACTAAGCTAAGTGACATCCGATTTGAAAGTTCTCAGTAAGTTCCACGGTGGTAAGACAAGCCAGACATTGATTCAGCAAAGAAACCTCCTCAGGCGTGTCCTTCCGTTTGCAAACTAGCGTGAAAACAGTACAGTCAATGCTGCTAGGACGGCTATATTTCCCAGACAGTTAAATTTTTGTTGAACAATGCCGCATCGGTAGGTCATTGAACATGAACATGCTGATTTGAAATGCTATTCGAGACCAAAATGACATACTTATTCCTATGAATACATATATTCCTCAGTCCGATCATTATTTTGGAGAGAAACTTCAGGTCATTTTTATTTTCATTGGTTTCCTAGATAGACCTTACTGTTTAATCTACGTGCATATTTAAAAGAAGGTTCCGAAAACATTTCTTTGGGGACCTCCATATTTTTTGCCTAGTTAAATTCACTGGACGAAGTGTTGAGATGTCATGTTTATCCCCTTGCACTATTTATTAAGGCTACTGAGTCCCCGCTTTAAAGACCTATCAGATATCTGCTGTAAGGTGCATGCTGATATGACAAACCCTTTTCCGGAACACGGAGCTCACATTCGGCTAATCACATATTCTCACGAAGAAATGAATCCTAGTGAAATGCAAACAAATGCTAAGGCTTTTCGGCGTGATGAAATCCAACTGTTGATTGGCTAGTTCGTTTAATTTATTGAAACAATATTTGTGTAAGAAACTTAGGAAACAGTTGTTTTTCTCAATACCCTACCTAAAACCCTCAAAAATGTGATTGATTCTGGTTTGACTATGCAGAAGTCTTCGTGCTGATGAGCAGCCTTTTGGAAAGGAAACGTCTCCGAACAGCTTACGCAAGTTATTGTTCACTGACGAGTTACTGCTAAAAAGGGGTCATAAATAGCAGCTGTTTGTTGGATAATGATTTACTTTCTTTTAGATAGTCACCGACACGAATTTCCAGGTAAACAGGGCCTGGAAAATTTAGTCAGTTCCTTCAGCATAGTAGCTTCTTGAATGCATGTCAGTGCTTGGGTGGTGTATGTTTGGAATACAATGGAGTTTTCCGTGGCACTGAAATAAGTTTTCTATTTTCGATGGGCTTCATACAGATAGGCGGCGCAAATACTGCTTAAAAGTTCAGCTGCCATTCAGCAAATACGCTAGTCTTACGAGCCTAAAAGTGGAAGAACCTGAGAGTTGCAAACTTTGGTATGTCCTTTATACCAATAGATTTCAGATAAATTAAACGTCTCGAAACGTATTCCTGCATGCCAGCTTGGGGGAGGTCGGACTCAATAAAGTCACAAAGTAGACCCGCAGGAATAGTAAAATCGGCATCAAAGGTGGACGGAAACGATCGCACATCAAAGGATATAGATTATGATTCGGAGGTACTATCACATGATTATCCATAAACAGAGTAGATGGTATGCTGCTTGCTAATTAAAATTAACCCTCGTCTGCAACTTACACATGTCAGTCTATTCATCCTTACAATCTGAATACCACAACAATATTACTACCACCAACAAGAAGTTCGGGCTTTTGATAACTGGAACGTCATGACAGTCAGAAGCTTCCACTGTTTGCGGAGAGGTCAGAAATCAAGTTCCAGTTAGTTGGAGATAAGTAGGAAACAAGAGATAGAATACTACAAGTGAAGCAGTCTTTGCACGGCAAACTGGACACTCATGAATTTACGCCTAAAATGTTTAGCCAAACAGGAAGGAGCATCATCTAAATGTAGATGCAACATGGACAGCTGGTTATGTACCATGACTGAAGTTTGTCCCTTCATCCGTAGTATGCTGTGCCAGTCTAGCCAATAAACATATTTAACTCTATTGTTAATCACTTGTTTACTTACGTCTAGTCTTTCCATAAGCACACTTAATTAAGTATACTTAAGAAGCTAATGTACCAAAGTGAACACATCCCAATGATCACCATTAAGAGTGTATAACAAGCAAAGTAAAACAACGGACGTAGAATGACAGCGAATACAGCACTCTAGTACTTCTGCAAACACTGGAAATGCGTACGGTCCTAAAGAACTATTAAGCTATAAACTTGAAAGCCCTAGTGCTATCAATGAGACGTGTGACCAAAAGCAGATCGTGGGTGCTTTTGATGTCCTACAGTCACAGTTGGGACTTGTATTCCGCTTGACCTACGTGATCTGCTCCTACATTGCTTTGCTGCACAAATGGGCTTGGCTTGTGACCGTTACAGTCTGTAGACTGTTGTGCATTCTTGTTGGCAATGTGATGAATCGTATGAGTGAATTTCTGAGCCTAATTGATCTCAGCTCATAAGGGTGTGGCATTTCTGATTCCCCAGCTTTATCACTTGATCTTTGGAATGTGGTTATTATCGAATTTACTATAGCGCTTGTATCTAATGCAATATGCACCAACTGTTTTAAATTGACAACGTCTTTCTATGTAAGAAACATGTGGGCAATTAGTCCACTCACTTGCCAAACTAATTAGACGCGGAACAGCCGTTTACCAAGCAGTTGGACTCGCAAAACAAATTCAGACATCATAAAATAAAACCCCTGAAAAAAACTTGCCGTTAATGTTCATCTCAAATGACTTTTAGAATTTCGCTTTTTAAAGAGCCAAAGTTTTCATGCCGAATCAGGTGCAGTACTTAAGGTATGCATGTATGTATGTATTACATTCTTGGTTCGTCCCCCGCAGCAGAAGTAAAAAACGGTGCGCATCAACTGACCTACTGGATATGTTTGGAAGCTCCTTACCTCGGAACGATACGTCAGTATGTAACGGACTTGTGGTTTCAGCAAGTTATTCTTACTCTTGGTTCCCATGCAACATTCAACCGTTTGCATTGCGTCACGACATATAAGCCAAACATACGCTGTCTTCTTTCAGCAGTCAACTGCTCTTTGTCGATGCTAGCTCCAGTATGAAATTGTTGTCGCCCCTTCTTAAGCGTTCATGATAAGCTAGGCATATCAGGAGCTTTGATCATCTTGCATAAAACGGAAAAGATTAGATATAATCTTTGGGTCATTGGAAACGAGATTGAATAGATTTGGTGGATTCGTTTGTTCACACTGTGTCCGATGTCTAAACGAGTCTGAAGCCCTTATTTTAACCGAAGCACATTTGTCAGGATGCTGTGATTGGGGCAAAAGAGACACAAGCTAAGTAGCATTATACAGAGGAACCTTCACTTTAGGTAGGAAGGCCTCTGATATGGAAGGATTGGGTAACATCAGCAGTATTTTTTCTGCTTATTGCTCAAATTCTGATTCGGTAGAGCAACGGAGTATTCCCTACTTTAAACCTGGTCTTACCACTTTTTCTGTTGTGTAAATTTCAGGCAACAATTCCTGACACCGTGTCAGCTACCATTCAATACGTAATTGTGAAGATAGGTATAAAGCTTCTCTAACGTGAAGCAGCGGGGAGGAAAATATCGCATTAACAATCAAAAGTTGACGTGAACGTGAGAATAAAACCGAACAAAGAATATACATGACACGAAATCACGCGTAGTTGGGTTGAACTCGAAATCCAGAACCTGGCATTCTACCGATACAAATCAATCAATGAGTTCTTGCCTTTGTGTTTACAGCTCATCACATGTCCTCTGAAAACAAAGCAGTTTTAAGCAAGGCCAAAGCGACGAGACTGCAGTGATCTGTATTCCGGAGCAAATTAATTATGGAAGTTGTTTTAGCTTTACGGTTGTTAGGAAATAAAAACGCATCGCACGTTCCATAAGCATCCATCACTTTCCCCCTAAATTTTCAGCAGAACCTCAGACAGGGAATTATAACATCACTTCGTTAGGCGTCAGTATACGCATCCAATTTTTAGTTTAGTCCTCCTGGTGTTTATATTGCGAGGTGTCCGAAAAAACATGCACAGATTTTGTATGTATATACGTATATATTTTCTGCGAATCATCGGTACTGTGTTTTTGGTGAGATTACGTAATAGATGCATACCCAACATTTGGACAGGACAGCTTATGCTATAAAATTCGGCAGTGGTCAGTCCCTTGAGTGCTTATTTCGCAGACAGGGTCTATACACCTAGAGAAACGGTTATCTTGATTCGCCTTCGGCGTAATTTGTGATGATCAAAGGCTCTACTAAATGGGACAGTCGTCATTATTGTTGTCAAAAAATTATTTTCCTTTGTTATGGACAGGTCGGAATTTGTGGTGTCGGATCGATCCGGAATTGGAAGCAATCGGACACCTAATAATTTGCTCAACGGACATAACTCCAGCGTGTCGGGTGTGAGTAGTAACCCCATACTTGAGCGAACTTCCTCTAGTCCTGTGGTGAACATGGTATCAACAGTTCGCCAAGAAGGCAGAGTGGTAAGTCTCGGTTGCCTCCACATTTGTTTGTTTCGGAAGACCAACAGTAAAATTAAGTGATTACAAAATGCTAGAAGGTACAAAATCTCATAGGACACTTGCATATGTAGTACACTCATACCCACTCCAATTCTCATTACGTCATCAACGTCGATCAAAAGCTGACAGATCAAAACATAAGGCAAACTAGCTGTTCTCAAAATAAATTTGTTCCAAATATTCGAAACGAAGGAGCAAGCAACGGAGGAATCGAGCAGATCTCCTTAGCCGACCAAAAGATGTCACATGACAAGCCAATCGCCCAATTAGATGTCTTCTACGAGTATGAGTTTAGACCCACCGAAGGCAATCAGGTTCGGTTCAGTCTCACGTGGCCTTTTCTGAATTATGACGTTTGGGTAATCTAAAGACTATACCACACGATCAACGGTGTATTCTTTTCTGTGTAACTGGTGAAAAAAATAACTTAAGACCCTATTAGTGAACAGATTATGATAGCCGATAGTCATAATATAACCCAGAAGGTGTATGCACTAATAACAGTTTTTACTATGGTAGATAGTAGGTTACAGTTACTAGTTGTACCAGGATAAAACAAATACAGTGAGAACAATGGAATAAGTCAAAAGGTGACTTATTGTTTGTGGATAACTCCTGAGAGTTCCTGGGTGAAAGTCCGGATGGCGGGAACGTGTTTTCTCCGCAATATAGCTGCTACACATGTTCCATAATTGTCCGTGGACTTAAAGTGTTTGGCTGACTCCCTGCCGCCTGCGCGCGCGCGAGTATGTGCCGTGACTGTGTGGTGTCTTCCTATATATAGGAAGGCTTGACGTGTGTAGAATACATAGAATCGTTCCGACGCCTTGACGGGAACTGACTTGTTGTCGGTCAAGTTTGCAAGCGGGACGGGGTTTGTCACGTGATTTGTGTGCTAGCGGAGCAGGCGAGTCGCGTAATCTAGTAACATGGATGTACTGGACAAATTAAGTGAAGTTGGTTGAGGGAACAAAGAAGTGTTCGCTACAACCCCTCACTGCTGTTCTGCTGTGTTAAGATGAGTTTGCTTAGTTCGTTGATTCAGAAAAATGTCAAAATATATAAAAGTTAATTTAAAAATGAGTGGCCAGACCAGTCTTACTTCCGGAAGTCTAGGAAAGTTGCCTACATTTGACCTATGGGTTATATGAAGTTTTTGTGGCCCAGTAACATCTCTGAGTTAAGAATACCTCTAATTTGTCATTGGAAACGGCTAAAACATATATATTTCATTGTAATTTTCTCTATCGTAGAATTCCTATGAAGAGTCGAAATATCCAGAATCCGGACATATTACTGACAAACTTATTATTAGGTTCCAGGCATGGGGGCTGGATCATCTGCTGTTCATCCCACGGCATTTTATTTGAAGTAGCTTTCGCCTCAAGGTACTCATCATATCCCACCAGGGAGAGACGTATGTCTAAACAAACCCTACGGTCATTCTGCGTCATCGCACGTGCGCAGCGCAACAAAACGTAAACTCTATCAATGAATTTGTCCTGACGGCTTTATGTATACCGCAAATAAGCATCCCAATCCAACATTTTGGGAGACATTTCTTTACAAATCAATTTATGTGGCTTGGATATTCAATCGGATAACGATGAGGATGACAGCATGCAAAACGTTCTTGTATTTTTAAATTCAGCCAAAATGTTTTGTGTATTGGACGTATCCACAGTTATCGGTAAGATGGCTCATTCGTGAGTGGTTGAGGGACAATGGCGTATACGAAGATTGGGACTCAACAGTTAGAGTGTAACCTGAAAATGCAAACTGAATAGCGTACGATTGTTTTTTTCACAACCAATAAGACGCGGATCTCGGAGAGGGATCCACTGAAATGTTCAGTACGGAAGGTGAACCTAGATTCATGGACTTTATTTACCCCTTTGCTCATTGCTGATGTCCCAGTGATTAAAATAAGGGAGCGTAAAGCCTGAGTAAACCGCAACACCAACGAGTAGGATTAATCAGCTCTGGCACTGATTAAGTCAACATACATGTTTGAACTTTGTCTTGAGTGAAGTGGGCTTTTTAGTAATTTACAGAAGTATTCCCTGCTCTTCTGTAAAGACCAGGCACCACAAGATAATTGGATCGCAAAGGAATCTCGTATGCAGGGTATCACGTTGAATATCCCACAGAAATTCCTAGACTGAAATAATCGAAACGCGAGAGTTTTTTTAACACATATGGTACTAATGATATGATGAAGTATTTCGAAATTTACGACTCGGTATTACCAACAATCTGAGGCATCAGAATATTAAGTCAGAGTCCAGAGTAAACCGCTAAACTTTCAACGCTTGGCAAAAGTTTTTGACAAAAAATCATCAGATAGCCATTCAGTTTAAGGCTGGTAGCCCTATTGGAAAACAGCATTCATTTCCAAAAAACAAATTTTTTGATATTCTTAAGTGGAAAAGGGCCCTTAATATTATCATTTATGGTTTCGCTTTTCACTCTGGTTGTTCTCCCTGGAACCCCTAGGCAGAGTCTTTATGTAGCCTTGACTTGTCATTAGTACGCTTGACTTTGTCAAACAAAATGGTCTGGATTGCCAAAAAAGCAACAGTGCTAGTTAACTAGTGCTCCATTCAAGGGGCCATGAAAACAAAATCGCTCAACGATAGAATGGTATACCCCAGCTTTGTCTCATCCTATTTGAATTGCATAGGCAGACTCGATCCAATAATGAGAATGTGGCTTACAAAAAGAGAAATTTGAAACCGGAATGTCAATCAGTACATGCTTCAACTCTTAACGTATTTTTTTGAATGCACAGTTCGATTTTATAGGGACAGACCCGAACCATGGACCCCTGACTTACAGTATGAAAGATCTGAGAGCACTGAGGGACAAGACATCCTATTATTGCGATCTTTTCAAAGCTTCGTGCTGTTTTTCAAGCAAAAACACCAAACGGTGCCCACCTGTCGGGGGATTACGGTGACACATTCTTAAGTTGCACATTTTTGCAGATGTATGCCCTGGAACCCATACAACTTGCGAGGAGAAATTACGATATATGGAGTTTCGCCAAACGACATATTAGTGTGGAGGATAGCTCCCGGCGGACATCAATGATGGTGTCGAATAAATGGCCGTAAAATGTAAAACAGTAAAATTTCAGTGTGCTCGTTATTGAATAGTTACTACGCTGGCCATTCCAGTTTGAAACATAAGTTTGAACCCCAGCTTTACGCGAAGGATTGCACAACGACCTGATTTGGAACGAACGGCTCAGGAATAAATTTGATCCTGGTTTGCATCATTTGGGGAATACAGTTTATTAGTCAGTTTGCTACCAAAATTTTACCACTAGGGTCTTTAAAATTTCCTACTCACCGAACACATCATACGTCCATTTCGAAAACTATCCATGCGCAAAGTTGGTCTGTAAACCCGAAATAATCTTTCATATTGTTGTTCTGCCTGCATAAATGTACCAGTTAGAATGTTGAGGGTGCCTAAGAATATTTAACAATGAATCCACCATCCGATATATTCAACGTAGACATCACGTTCCAGATCATTTTCTTCAAACATATTTTCCCAACCGCTTTCGAGCCTCAATGATTCACTGGCTTCACGACAGTTTTGAGTACTTACACTTTGACTAGTTTCAAGTTTTTTTGGAATTAGTGGAATTAGCATTCCCATCATTCTCGTTTGAGTGGTTCTCCTATGTCCTGGCGCAGTTATTCTCGTGAGTCCATACCAAAGTAGGGGAGGCACCGGACTCGAGTTTCGCTTTGATTTGACTTCATCAGCGGTGCACATCCTTTGGCTGTTCCGATATCCGAACTTCGGACATCTGACATACGGAGCGAGCGTGTTACCAACACTCCACCAGCGCAAGCTGAATTGTCACATGTGAATGTGCAAACATGTTCACGCTTGAGCGATGTGATTTGTTTACTCGAAGCTTCGAACGACGAGCTGGTCGGTCGAACAATCTATCTATCAGGGCTTCGCAGTCAGGTAGCACTAAGTGCACATCAAATCTGCTGGACAATTTTCGATTAGTTGTAGGTGGTTGCGGGGTTAGCAGAGAGAAATTCGAGTCCAGTGATTCCTCTGTTTGATGTGAATTTACCTGAATGATTGCTTCGAGACAGAAGGAGGACTGTTCAAACAAGAGTGGTGCGAATTCGAAATGAGCTTCGTATATGTGATTTGTGCCGCTTGTTTGTATATCCAGCTAAAAAGGTGGCTGTACTCATATATGCTTACCCGTAGGATGTACAGGATTACATTTAATAAACCATCGCCGAATGAAAACTCCTTCCTAAACCAACCAACCTACTTGTTTTCTTTTCACTTTACTACGCTTTGTTGCCAAAACTCCCTCTGATAAGCAACCCCTCCGGTCCACTTTTGAACAGTGTAATTTTTGTTGTCTGGTTATCTAAGGTCAACAAGTCCACAGCCAAATACGGTTAAAAATGGCTAATAAAAAAACGTCAACTTCCTTGACGTGTACACACACCCCTGCAATTGGAGAGCAAAACAGTAGTGCGCATTGGGCGTGAAAACACATATGTTCCCTGACAAAATTCTTCTTTGAAAAAGGCAAATTTCCTCGTACTGGTAGATTGCTACCACCCAACAAGGAGCGATTTCACGAACTTACGGCTTGTCTTTCGTAGGTTTCAGGTAACGCTATAAAGCCACAAAAGATTGGAGATTTTAACACAAAGGATCTTCGGAAAGACTGAGTATTGTGCTCTTTTCTGAATTATTGAAAGATCAGTGGAAGAGGTCACCTTATTAGGTGATAACGTAGTTTCAGTTATCAGGAATAAATAGCGTCTTACCAAGCTGAAGGTTGCGATGCAAATCGAAAGACACTGTTATTCGTAGGTATGGACCAGACTACACCACCGGCAATGCAAAGACCAAGAACATAGGCAGTGCTGCTTGTTAAGGAGGTGATTAGAAATTGTTAGGTATGAACGTCACTAGTCTTGACCATATCGAGATATGTAGTGTTTACAATATCATCGTGCATTTTAATTAGTACACCGTTCTCTGACAGATATACCTTCCATTGGTAGAATGCTCAGTTGCGTACCACACGGCTATATACTTTCGAGTACCTGGTTTGCAGCCCATAAATGTGCTTGTTGATGTATCGGTCCCACGAGTGACCAGAGTACCGGGATACAAATAGTCTGTTGTATCTGAACCACTGATATGAGAGTATGCCAATTTTTGTTCCGCAAACTAGATAAAGGGAAAGATTTCTGGGCACAACACTGTGTTCCCAAAGCCCGATTAGAGAAAAAAATAAGAGATGTGTGACCACATATTTACCTGAAAGTTCACTAAAATGGAAACAGTTTATTTTCCAAGGCCGCAGACCCACGGTGTGATTTCCGTCTCCCGTAATTTCTGCTATTCAGTTGGATGGGGCAGTGTCCATCTCCAGCTGTTCACGGGATGGTGTCTTCTGATTGGCTGTCAGTAACTGGTGCAGCTAAAAAATCTTTTTCGATAGGCTTTAACTGATTCCGCTGGGCTGTAGACTGAGGGCTGGGTTTGAGATTATCTGTGTTTAAGGGTAGCCTGTGCCTTAGCACAGCAGAAAATAATACAAGTTTTTCGTTAACATCAAGTCGGCTGTTTCCTTAAGTCGAAATATGAAATGAATCATCATCAGAATCTCTGCTTTTATACAAAGAGAAGTTCGTAACCGTTCTCCTTTGTTTGTTGTCACATTATTCACTGAATATCGTTTACATTCATCTTACCGTATAACCTTAGGAATCAGCCGAGAGATATTTGCCCTAGTACAACAAGCTGCGGTTAGTTTCGACTTTCTCATTAATCGTTTGGGACTGTGCAGCTGAATGTAGTAAGTGGCCCTTTATTTTACATAGGTCAGGTCAAATCGATAACGCCAGACGAATTCGTAGGTTTTTAGGCTACCTTTACAATTCCAAGACCCAATGTCCTGAAAGCACGGTAACAGCTAATCGCTGGTTGTTGCACGACGTTGTCGCTTGGTCATGCAATTTTATGGGAGGGCTAATGAGGCTTGTAGGCAGAATATGGGGCGGTGAGACGTCGTCATCTACAGCGTTGTTTGGATGAGTCGTTCTGATTAGGATCACTAGGGTGGCTACAGATCCGCACTTGATACAGTGGTAGGACGGAAATAATAATAAATAATAGGGGAAATGTGAATGGCTGACAGTGTTCCGTCCCTGATTTGACGTATTCTAAGAACTGATATGCAGTTATCTGTCTGAAGTTGACAGTTTTTGGTAGAAAATCGGTTCCCCTTTGGAAAGAATAAACCTAGTCGCTCGCTCGGGGAGGGGGGAGAATTCCCTCTCGATGGCGTTTGCTCTTCCGAAAAACGGTTAAATGAAACACTTGGCAAAGTATCGACAGGTGTTTACATACTTCCTGTCCAGCATAAATGACAAGGGTAGTTACGCGTCCGGTATATGCATATTAAAACTTGCACCATTTAGGCAGACCCATTGTTGTCCTAGGACGATAATTCTCGTCGGCCTGTTCTTTTTTGTTTGGGCTGTTTTAAGCGAGCTCATTCAGAGAAATGGACTGAGTGTAAATATTCATCATTACCATCATTATAGACAGAATAACATCAGTGTACAACACCGATGCACCTCTGCACGACAACCACAATGCATTTGAAAGACTTACTGTGAGGAAATGAATGAAGTTGGATGGATAAGAGACTTAGTGTTAGTCTACAACAACCAATCTCAGTCGTCTACACCTCCAGACGCTCATTCTGCTAATCCAGACTGAATTTGACAACAAAAACGCGATTGACATCTATTAGCAGACATACCTTGCAGCGTCTCCAACCAGGCACGGTGGGAATCATGAGGATCTCAGAGTGTAAACACCAGCAGGTATTGTGTGGAATAGACAGCTGACGCAGGGGTAAAGTTTTTGTCTGGTCTGTCTGCTTTCTTATCGTTTTTCTTCCGCGCCCGTAACCATCTTCTGTGATTGGAACGCTTAAGAGATTCACTCGCTACCATTGTCACTAAGGGTCAAATTCAGTCCCACACAAAAGCAATCTATGGCCTTTCCATGTGTTTATGTTCTGCGATAAGTACTACTTTCATTTGGTCCGTCTTAATCCTTCCTTGAGTGGGGCAGCTTCTAAAGCGAAATCACAACTAAAAAATTTGCCTTGTTGAATCATTTGACAAAAACTGCTCCCCATATAGTGAGAGTTTGCTGCGGCAAACTTCAGGGATGTTTTCCGAGATTTATCACTGACCAGCAAGTGTTTATGCTCTCACTGAAAGATATTCTCCAATAAGATATATTTTTATACTACTTAATTTTCAAGGAAGCATTGAGTAATTGAAATGTGACAGTCTTGTTCACCCCTTCCAATAACATCAAGTCTGGTGAGCCTTGTAACCACAAACATATTGAAACAATGAGAGTTCTGACATCGTGTATTTTAATGGATATTTAGTCCTACAAATGAAGCCAACGGACGCGGAAAAGCTGAGAACCGCTGTACAGCTGTTTCATTATTATTGGAAATCATCAGCAGTGCACCACTCACGAAACACCAGGGAGTTTTGAAGCGGCCACCTCCCAGCTAGCTGTTTGAAAACTTAAACATTCGACCGCAAGCGGCGGATCAGCAGTGTAACTAACTCGATCCAAGGCAGGATATAGCGCCACTCAATCACGTGGTCACGTATTGACTAGCTCCTCGAGTGCTGACCTTGCAGATGGAAGTTTCACTCATCTTGTGGAAGTATTCTACCTCCGAGGTGCTTACAGATTTCTAGTAGTGTGTACAGTGCTACCCACTGAAATGACTTTGAAGAATCAAGCTTCCTGCTAACCAGAAAAGCTGTGCTATGGACGGCTGAGGAGATAATTCTGAAAAGCGAGCTCCTGTGGCCAAACGGCTAAGTGTTCAAACTATAAGCCTAGTGGTTGCAGATCCCATGAAGTTTCGTGAGATGTGCACTGATGATGGTTCTCAATAGGGATGGAACAGCTGTATATTGCTCCTCGGCTTTTAAGTGTAGATAAGCTTCATTTACCGGACGAAATCTTCATTAAAATTACAGAATCTCCTCACATTACCAACAGTATTTTGCATTTTCTGTTCGCCAACCGAAAACTTCAGACAAGCAAGACGCTGTGCAGTTTAATGGGGAACTGCAACTTTAACATAAGAATTGCAAGGAATAACAAAGCCACGATTGCTGGCATGCACCAGAAACACATCGAGCAACCGGTTCAATATGATGTGAGGAATATAGGTAACCAAAACATGAGCAAAAATACACTCGAACCGCCGACCTCCGGCTTTTTCGTCTGGGTGGTCTACCGAGTATGCTACCGAGCTGCGCGTAAATGGATTTTTCATTTCAAGACCCGTCACATTCCCTTCTACTTCCTAGTTATTGTGGTGTCTCTTGTTGCATCAATGAACCGCTTACACACGTGCATACTGGTGAGGTGCGGACCATTAATACTTAGCTGAGCTCCTTCAAAGTTACCATTTCATTACGTCAAGCAAACAACTCAAAACAAGTGAAGCAGTGTCCTCAATCAAAGGTCCACCCCCTGTTAAAAAGTTGTACAGTTCAAGCGCATATTGGTGTCGGACCTCTGGTAATCACATATGAGCCCAAATATGACATGAAAATTAAAGGTTATACAAAGTATTCCTGTATAAAGAAGCAGTACATGACTGTAAGGCTTCTTAAAAGAAACATAACTTGACAACTGGGTAGAGTGTTTCTTCACTGCGGAACAAGCATAACGCTTGCTTGCCTTGCCGTGCACTCACCTGCAATTTGAAAATTGACTAACCTTCATTACCTGTCAATGGGTTATGTGACAGATTTGACGTCGACACAGTTTTGGAACGCGTTATCGCTATACGTCAGTGCTTGAAACTTGAAGCTCCTTGTATCCTGACTAAACTACTGGCATTTGTGTGCTAAATGTACCGCTTGGATTCCTCACGGCTCACTGTGAATTCCCGTAATGCATGCGTTTGTGCTTACTCCTCTAACTTCGAAACTTTGACACGTCAAAACCATGCGATTGAGCATTGTTCAAAGTTTTCTGAAACCACCGCGGTACATTTGGTCGCATATTGTGTTTACTTCATTTGAAAAAGTACTGATGGACACATCGAACAAACCAGTCAAACTTTTTTCTGTTCACCGTTCTTGAAGAACAGCAACAAAGTTTATATAGGAGCGCATTAGAATATAAGTATAATCCAATTACTACACTTTAAAATAGCCCATGTATGCACAGTGTCTCAAAAAGGTTCACCATACTCTCGGTGGCTGGTACGCTTTGCTACATATAGATCTGTTTCCACGCGCAAAGGTTACGTAGATCCATCGTATTTGCCGTCAACTTCCTCATCCTCAGTGACTTTTTGGCCGACGTATTCTTCTGTGGCAAACACATAGAAAATTGAAAAAATTTACCTTCACCACGCCCTATCAGACTCTAAGTAACTACTACAGAGGAACAACTATGTGTCGAAAGGGATATCCATGTTCACAAAGTTCAGCTGAAATTTCGAGCAGCTGGTTGGCGTAAATCGAACCGGATCGGCATCTGTTATGCAAAAATTACATGCATACTTGTTTCGAACAAACAACTGGTACATCAAATCTTTTTATGCTCACTCCTGTTCTACCACCATCAAGATATAACATCGCAGTGCAGGCAATCTGTTGAAATCAGTAAAAAAGCGAAAGCCAAATGGTTTAATTCTCAAATTTGACCATTTTTGGTGTTCTTGAACCAACTCTTCTTGACTGCGCCGAAAGGCACAGTTGCTAGTGGATAACAACGATATCTTGTTTCTGAGCATAGACCACGGCTTGTATGCGAGCTTCAAAAAAAAACAGTTTGTTCAATAGTTTCTTCGTTTGACAATTTTTCATCCGAATTCTTTAAAGTGTATTTGAAAATGTGGTATTGAGAGGAACTCTGCTGTTGTACGCGGCAACATAATCTAGTTAATTGTTAGAGCAGCGTACCTGCAGATTTTTTCCAGTCTTCTAAGTTACAATATGTTGGCTATCTCGTAATCCATAAGGTAGCAATAACGCTTATTACACCTTTGGTTGTGGGTCTTCCGAACCCATTTTAGGTGTTTCACTCAAGCGGACGGCACCAAGGTCACATTTAAACTTCAGCTATTCTGATATTCCTGCAGCCCGATGCTGATAAAAGCCCAAATAATGGTGCTGGGGCAACCATTACGATTGCACGGGGATTTCTGAACGTAATCAAGTCAAAATCCATATGCACAAAACTTGCTGAATTCTCCCACTTAGACACTGATATGTACTGAGTAACATCCGTTTAGCACACCCGGGTTTTTAACTGAACAAGTTTGAGGAAACCCGCTTCAGAGTAAAAGAAACTCCTAAAAATGCAAGAGTCATATGACTTGTTCTTAGGATCTACTGTGACACTTCGGAACTTGAAGCTAGGAAGATTCTTTTGTTACTCCTCGATATCAAATAATTTTGTTGTGAAGGACGTTGTACTACAAATATCACTATCAATCTTCAATGACTTTACAGTCTTGTTACTGCAGAAATCCCTCTTAACAACAGACAACATCTTAACCAAGAAAGTACACTTTCTGATGGTCCCTCCTCGCAGTCCTTTTCTAAGTGCAAGGAAAAGTGGGGCTATGTGATACATTTTGCATCTTGAGGGATAATATTGGGTTTCCAATTGCAGGTACAAAAGAAGTGTACTCTGATTGTTTATTCTAATGGCCTTTCCCTTATTCAAGAGGGGGCTTTTGTGGGAAGAGTGAAACCACATGGCCAAACATGTGTGTGAATTGCGTAGTATTGATTACAGTTCATCGATTTTGAGACGGAATATCTGACTGGCTGAAAAGGGATAAATAAATTTAGCACAGACTTATCAGTACTCGCGATTTATAGCCTTCAGAACCATTCGCCGGAAAACTACACCCACGCTTTCCGTCAAAAAGTAGACTCCCTTTGTTGATCGGTTTGGAATTTAGAATGCCCTTTGTTGCGCATCATTTTTTCCGACTAGTAAACAAGGTCATGTCAGTTAGAAGATCACATGGCCATGTGAGTTATCGAGAATACGTGGATCATTCAGTAACAGAATAACGAACGGACATCCACAGGCGGTTAATCGTGAACAGAAAATAGAGTTGGTTGGTCTGTAAACCACACGCCTACATGGACACAATCACTAATGCCTTGTTTATTGTCTGAAATGCCAACCCCAGAAAAGTTATAGCGCATTTTCCACAGACAACAAAGGAAACCAAAGAACAATCTACGACCCTGCTTTATCACGTTGGATAATGGAGACGACGAAGTAAACCATTAAAACCTCTGTACCTATCAAACAGAAACATTGTATTCATTTGACCAGAGTTGCGGTCATTTTTTAACCAAATTGTCTTGTCGAGTACAAACTTGTATAGGCCAATGAGATCAAGCGTTTTGGTCACCATTAGTTTTTAGTCACCATTACAATTGCTTTTGTGAGTTAAGTTTGCAATCCTGCATTATACATTCCAAACGGAAGCCAAACTACTCATTGTTTACGTACCGTGACGCAGAATGAGCAACTGTGTGTGATCCTTACGTACGGCTAGGTTTTTATGTCCACCCATCATTCACTCAGTAATCCACAGTCTCAAACCGACCTTATAGCCGGCATCATCCTGTCTAATGGTCTGGAAGATTCTCTTTGGAGCCACATTTCTTTCGATCATACTGCGTAACCAGCGCTTTTGAATCATACTCCTTAGTGGTTTTTGGGTCATTTTGTGGCCAGATATTTAGACTACGGATAAACGGATAAGATGACGTATCCAAATGTGACAACTTGGAGACCTGATGAGAAAAAAACCTCGTGTATTTTAAGCGATCACAAAAGACAACCTGGGAACTGATGACTTTGGAAATTTAACGTTGATATATTTTGTTGGGAAATCCAGAAGCCCTTCAGATCAGCTCAACATTAGATTCAACCAGAGTTTTCACCCTGACTCAGCCCATAAAGTTATTTGGATTGCCAGTAAATTGAGTAACATGAGTACTTATGTTATCGGCTCGACATTTTCTTACTGTATCTTCCTAAACATGAGAGTCTACTTAGTTGGTACGGTGAAAGAACGTATAGTAACCTACATTGAACTCATTTAGTTTGATGGGCTTATCACAGTGTGTCTGAAGGACAAATATCCAAAAGTACACGTCACCTGGCATGAGGTGAAGGCGATGAATTAAAAGAACAACCACTTTACGATTCAAAATCGTGTACCATATCGGAGGTTGTCCGCCCACGTGATTTTTCTGGTGAACAATGGAGCTGCATTAAGCACTGACCATACTTTCTACCATCACCATCTACATTTTAGTGATTTTGATGACTGTTGCCTCCCTCAGTAACAAATAAAAAATTCGTATGATTTTGCCGTGAAAAAGTAGCCGGGTTTTCTTCGAAGGTGGACGAAGTTTTAGTTAGAGTTGATGTCACCTCGATGTATACGAATGTTCCCAAGATAGACGCTGTGGAATTAGAGAAGCGGCTGCTACTGGCAAACACAACGCTGAAAGGAGGAAAGCAGCTCTCCGTAGATGCGGTAGTTGAGGGCATCAAAATATGCTTAAACCTCGTTCGGTTTGTTTTTGAATAAGTTCAAGATCTGACGATGAGATCCCCGACATTCCTTATGTTGGTTAATGTGTATATGGAAGACTTTGAACAGAAAGCTTTAGCCGGATTCGCCTATCCACTGTTGTGCAGATAGTGGTTTGGTCTTAAACTACTCATCAGCACATTCTAAGGCAGTGTATGCTTGTATAGTTCCAGCAATGTTTAGTAAAGTAAGAGCATTGTGCACAGAGGAAGTTGACCGAACAGTAACACGGACTGAAGTAAAAAGGGACTTCAAGACAGCGTATACCAAATCGGTTTGACTAGGTGGCAACTAAGACAGCTATTGGCCTCACAATCAGGACCCAATAAGGTGCGGATCGGAACAGCAGTCATCCCTTACGAAGCGAAGAAATCCGAAGTCATTAGAAGAGTGCTGAATGCGGTAGCATTAGGGTAGCATCCTGGAAGAGAGAATCCTTACCTTCAGTACTGATACAATTGAAGGATCGCCTCCCGGCTGATAGGACTAGGAACTGTATATACAAAATAAAGTGAAGCAACTGCACGAAGGTTTTCATAAGTCAAACAGCCAGGAGGTTGCACACAAAAATCGGTGGGGATAAGTGGTGCATAAACAAACCACTAAGAAACATGGGTCAATATCAGGCGATAGCTGAAGTTTCGGCAATGGCAGGGCATGCACTAGACACTGGGCACAGGATAGATTTGGAAAGCGTAGAAGTTTTGAGACAAGGGCTAAGATTCACATCATAGCGACTGGTGGCCAAGGCTGCAGAGACCGCCAAGCCTCCCATCGTGAATATAACAGAAGGTTTAGAACTGGCAAGCATGGAAAGAGTGTTCTTAGATCAGTCGAGATAACACGAGCGGATGTACGGTTCAGGGTCCAAAGTACAAAAGCCCAAGCGGAGCAAATTCCACTTAATCCGTTCAGTCTCAATCCACTTGTCCTAGAACCCTTAAAATACCGACTAAAATATTCTGTGAACTACTAGCTAGAGGAATATTCCAACAAGGTCTCCTAGACCGGAAAATAAGGCCTTAAAATTCTGATTCAACTCGATGACGATCCCCCTAAACAATTTATCGTAGCTGCTGGTCACTCACACTAAGCAACAAACAAGAACGTCGGACTGATGTTCAGTACTTAACAAGTCGGATAGTCGGAAGAAATTCCACTGATTAGTTCTCTGACTGCCTTGAAACTCGCTCAACCTGATAACCTATTCACTTGGTTTGCTGAAGCTTTTGTATCAAAAACGAAACGTTGCTCAGCAATTAATCCACTGCTTGTTTACTAAACCTCTGAAACGATTAGTTATCAATCGGTCCCTTACATCTTCCTATTGATTGGTTCACTATCACTTTTTTACTTTGCAGCATGATCGTTTCACTACGGTACTAGCTTATAACATCGGAATGCTGAATCACCACTGCACGTGTCAGAATGATTCAAAGCATCCGGAGAACCCACGACGTCTAACTTCAATCTGGAAGCATTTGCAAGTGAGTGCTTGGAAATATAGTGAGAAGTTTACTTTCAGACATTCGAACTTGTCTAATTTGTGCTTATATTCCCACTTTGATGAAAGTCATACAAACTGGTGGCTGGGCTAACTTGGTGACATCGTGCTCCCACGACAGTGACTCCAGTATTCGATTGGCGCGCACTATTAAGTTGATACTCGTTAACCACTACTAGTTTTTAGCACATCCATAAACAGTGGAATTCTCAGCCAAAATGCTTCTATTTTTACTCACCAGCAGGGTAGGTTTAGCGTGAGAAATATTCGTGAAATCAGTAGATTTTGAGTATAAATTTGTTTACATTCACAATATCCCATCAGGTTTTAGACAGGAAAGCGTAAACTCACAAGTCTTAAGGCGTCAACGGTGGCACTTTGGGTACAGGTTAATTCAAGAAGAATATGATAAAGAATGCAAAATGATATCGCCGCGCATCAGAGTACTTCCATGCCCACCTAATGAGTTGTACTTGCGATGCTGCATTCCAGCAAGGGACCATGCTCCTCACTACGATTTCTCGTTTAGCCTGATATGTTCCTCATTTAAGTTTCCTCAACCACATCTGAGTATAATTATTACCTTTATACCATGCCGTTTTGCACTGACTATCTTGATCGCTGGGGCTTGTGTCAGTTTCTGTCGATCAAAATGAGAGAGGCTGTTTTATCTTCCCAGCCAAGCTGTTAAGCAGCCTGAGGCCGTAGAAGAAAGGCTGACTGACGTTCTTCATGAATTGATCCGGAATGCGTCATTTTTCTTCTCCACATAATCATTCTTCTTTGGTGACAAGTATTCTCCTTACTTCGGCCGTCGACCGAAAAAGTCTACTATTGATTCATGAAAGAATAATTAACACTTCACAGTTTGTCCAGAACCGACGAAATGCATTAAAACGCCGGCCTGGATGCGAGCGGTATTCTGCTTAGTGATCAGGGAAGTGCAGCCTGGTCGTGTCTGCGGGAGGTAGATATTGTGCATTTTGTTAACCACTAATCTTGTGCAGCAGCACTCCTTCTCTATTTTGACCTCGAAAAAGCCAGCCGTAGCCGATCGTCTTACGGGGTTGATCTTAGCAAGTGCGGGGAAGGACGGACGTGCACAGATGCATGGTATTAGTAGAGAGGTAGTCTTCACAGGAAGGCTATGGAGGGAGCGCTGCTTTCCGTTTCTAAATGTTTCATATATTCACAGAATGATATTGAATTTGGGGTTTTCCATGTGCGCTAACAAGCATAGTCAAGTTTGCAATGCAAACGCCAATAAGCACGAAACGGGTGGTCGTATAATTATTTCATGTACTGTAGTTTTCGAATCACAACACATTGCAGGGAAGGTAAAAAGTATGAGTGGGTAAATGTCGCTCCATCCCAATTCGTATTGGATATCCGAAATCCTTACGCCATCTGCATCCTACACAGAAGTCGTTGCTAAATTGACAAGTAAAATTATGTTTACCGGCATCATTCTTGTCCACGTAGGAGATCTAGTCAAAGTACAATGGACCCACTCACCTTGAAGAAGAGGTCAATTTGAAATTTATTTGAAGCAACCCAGTAGGATGGTTAAATGATGCTCTGGTTTTTAAGCACCAATCAAGAATTAAGTTTTAAGGTTGGCTTGTAACAATGATGAAGTTTGCACGCGTACCCTGTTAGATTTTGTTTTCATTTTGCTTATAATAAATGGCGTATCATTACAACCATTGATTTCACCGAGGTGTGAATTTTAATTCCGAAAATCTTGCATTCCACTGACTTCCTCAGTGCATGCATGCTGTTTAAGTTCCAAAAATAGCTGCTCGTTGGTGCGGTCTTGTGTGTGATAAATTTAGTTGTCATTTTCGTCCCCGTCTTTTAACATGAGTGTTCTACAGCGGTTTGCATGCCGCGGTCAGCTTCTCTCCTCGGTGTGTGTGCTTCACTCTAATACCAACACCAGCCACACTTGGGCAATAGTTGACGCTGCTTCGTCTGTCCGTTTAACGCTTTTCACGGCCATCGCCTGTGTCCACCACTCCTGATCCGGTTGCATTATGCCCCGGAAGTTAAAAATAGTTTCATCACCCGACCGATAGTCGTGAAACAACATCATGTGTGTTTGTGAATGCCTGTTCCTGGCCACGCGGACCTACGCGACCCCAGTGGAACACTATTTTTAGTTGAGCTGGTAGATAACCCCATCCAATTGGAGGAGGGGATTTGCATTGTCAAGTATTTCCCGTCCATCCATTCATTCACGCTCCAAAACCCAAACAGTCTAGTCAAGGACAGCTGTCGATTTTCTCGTGCCTAAAAATAGGCACTGCTTTCTTTCCCTCTCTGATGTCGGCACACCCGAGTATATGGCCGATGTGCCACCACACAACAACGCACATACATGTCTATACGATTAAATAGGTCCCGAGACCAACCACAAGTATTCTGGAAGGGGGTGTTCAGAACCTTGCAAGAGTAGCGCTAATTTCAGACCGTTCCCTCCGCTATATTCCCACTCACTATAACTAGGAGAAGTAGACAGTATTAACTCTCAGTTTCTCCTTGGAATTTCACTCTAATTTTGTTGTGAGTACAAAAACGGATCGTTTGTCGTATAAAGCTTGATACCGTTGCCATAGTTTTTCCTAGATCCATTTCAACCATACATTGTTTCTGATTAGTGAATACTGATTATGTAGAAGATAAAGTAAAGTTTATTGAAACAGATAGAATATTTATTCATTGGACTTTGTAGTTTGTAGTTGGCTAGGCTAGTCATTAAATGCTGTTAGGAATCAGACAGGCGTATGATTATGGCTTAAACACAACACGAGAAAGCTCGTTTGATTCATTTTACGTGACGTGCATCCACTACGTAGACTGATTTTACTTGTAACAAGTTGCATTTAACTGCTGGCATTCAGCCACTATCCAAGAGGTTTGAATCGTCCGGGTTTGACGTCCCCATAACGATGCGGAAGCTGCTCCATGGTACTTAGCTTTTAAGGGTAGGTTGACATTGTTCAACCTTACTTCGTAGCATCGTGAGATTGCAGCAGAATATTTTGTGCAATCCAAGTCCTAGTGCAGAAGATGTACTGATGTAGCAATCATATTGGGAGTAATGGTGTGAGTTCGTTCCAATATAAGTTTCGTAAGGCCGCAGTACCGAAGGAAGGAATGTCTCTGTTAGTTCTGCCAGAAATGCTTCAATGCCTGTCCTGGTGGGAAACCTAAAATTTTCCGGTAGATCTGTTGTGTGGACATGAAGGCATTTCAGTTTCTCCCTGAGAATATTTCATTGCTTTGGAAAGTAAGTACAACCTTAAAAAGATTTTCCTTCGTTATCAATAATACTTTTACACTTTTCATTCTCCACAGGCCAGCGGATTGGCTTCAAAGTGCCACCACCAACCTGGACGTCGTGCAACTCTAAGAGAATTGCAGTGGGCCCATCACGACATTTACACCATTCTTTTTGGCAGTGATCCTGCTAATCGATGTCGTATTGCGCCGTCATTACTAGCTACCGTACGTTTGTGTCGCCTGGATTGTGGAGGAGTCGGCGTAGATTCCGATACGACATGGAACACGGCCGGACAGACAGCCCACGCAGCTAGGCTTGCCGCCGGATGTGTAATTGATTTGGCTTGTCGCGTACTGGCTGGCCAGTGTCCAAATGGTTTTGCGTTGGTTCGACCGCCTGGTCATCATGCTGAACCAGGTCAAGCAATGGGTTTTTGTTATTTCAATTCAGTAGCAATCGCTGCTCGACAGGCTCAATACTTCCATCCTTCACCAATTTCTGCAGACGCTGAGGCACTTAAACGCTTCGGAATCCACTCGGATATACCTATACAACCAAGCACAACTTCACTGCAAGCCAGGCGAGTACTCATTGTTGATTGGGACATACATCATGGAAATGGTACCCAAACGGTGTTCTATTCCGATCCGTCCGTTCTCTACATTTCACTTCACCGATACGACGGCGGTGGTTTTTTTCCCGGTACAGGCGCTCCTGAGGAAATAGGCAGTGGTCCAGGAATAGGTTACACTATCAATATTGCCTGGCCGACTGGAGTAGTAATGGCAGATGCAGAGTACTTGGCCGCATTTAGACTTATTGTTCTCCCCGTAGCCTTAGAATTTCAACCAGACTTGGTCATTGTTTCAGCCGGTTTCGATGCAGCACCTGGACATCCCGCTAGTCTTGGTGGATATAACGTAAGCCCTGCAGCATTTGGCTGGATGACAAGGCTATTGTGCAACCAAAAGATAGCCAGAGCACGCATTGTCTTGGCTCTGGAGGGAGGTTATGAATTAAATAGCCTATGTGAATGTACCGAGGCATGTGTTCGATCACTCTTAATGTCGACCTACGAACAGCGAACCAGCTCAGAAGACTGTGACTTCAAACCGGAATTATTCGCACTTCCTGAATCTGAGCTAAAACGCATTCCTCACCCCGAGGCCATAGACTGTCTCATACACTTAGCGCATTTGCATTCAACCTACTGGAACTGCTTCTCACGGGACATTGACTTTGATGAAGCCTCCTTACCGGCCAGCAGTTGGCTACCTTTCCAGACGGATGATTTCAAATATACTGAAAATCGGTTAAAGAAACATTTTGAAAAGTTATCGATGGGAACAGCTGAAGAGCGCCGAGCTCGAACTATAACAAAACAGAATCAGTTGGACGAAGATGACTTCATGTTCTGCTCACAGCAAGAGAATGAAGTACCAATCAATTTGACCTTACGGCCAGCTATAACGACGGAAAATATACTAACGTGTGTGCCAAAAATGAGTTAGATTGTCTATCCAGTCATTTTGACGTATTCATCAAGAGACTGTTGTCCTTACAACCGAATGTTACAGGTGCTCTTACTCGCTTACCGCATTCAAGAGTGGCATCACAGTACAAGATAGACAGTACATGGTACAACAACACGAAACAGACCGGTCGTTTCATACTCACAGTTCTATAGTACATACCCGACGTTTTGTGAATCAACTTGTACAAATCAACCCAACTTCGATTTAGTGTGCCACATATCCTTTGTGTTTTTGGTCACTCGTTTTCGTTCTCGGTGCACATTCCAATATGTGATTTCCCGTTGGATTTGTTGAACAAATCTTTCAACCCGGTGTGTAAACACAGACAAGGTGGTCCGCAGAGACCATTCAAATAGGTATGCTTGATTTCTGCCGTGTGCGACGAACTGTCACATGGGTCTGTGCGCATATTCTCAATGGCTTATTTCTTTACTTGATCCACATGGAACTTGCAGAGAGCCCCCTGAACATGTTTTCAGCATTTTCAGCAGCAGAGTCTGTCAGAATAGCACTACGGCTTTATACATGGTCCCAATCAGTGTGTAATTAATGTATGTACACCATGTCCACAGCCCTTTCAAATGCACTCATCAGTGTTTTGTCCACTGACGTCAGTGATGTTTCACTCCCTGTTTCCTTTTTCACTGCTGTGAAGTTGTGCCTCTACTCACTGAGTGTATTTTGTGCATGCATATAATTTTATCTATGTGTTCACTCGCCAACTTTCCTGGGTTCCGAGGGCAAAATTTAGTCAAGATTGATTGCTGATGCCGGGCACGTGATCTCCGAGAATCCAAAGTATAACTTTCTGCAAAAGTTCACGCATTGAGACGGAGTTCGAAATGCCGGCCAAATGGATAAATTTTGTTGTATTTTACGGAAGAAGTAGGCGTATTGCTATAAACTGGCCATACTTCGAATTCCAGTTGTTCAATTACCTGTTTTCTTCGGGAAGCTCTGGTTCGCCCCTGAGTAAGAAAGCTGGAGATCGCGAGTGAGTCCATGCATAGAAGTAGACCGTCACTTTATGGCTCTAGTGATATCTGAGTGAGGGTTATTCAGTAATTTATTGAGAGGTGTGGTAATAAGGAGACGACTTTAACAAAGATGACTAGTTCCGTATAACTTTCACGTAGCTAATAATTACTACGCTACCATGTTAATGTTAGTGGACTTTTTTTGGAACAAAGGCGTGCACAATTTGTAAAAGAATGTCTTGCACGTGTACGCTGATAGGGATGACATTGATACAACGAGCAGTCCGAGGAATTCCAGTGAACGTCATTCAAATTATGCTGGCGGAATCTCACCACGACGAATATCCATAAGTTGAAACTGCTTCATAACTCCACCGGAAAAATTACTGCTCTCGAGATAAACAATAATTCAGGTGTGACTTACGTAGGTCCTACGGTTCGACACCTGAACAAGGGGAATGTAGAACAACGCAAGAAGTGGCTTGTTCTCAGAGATGGACTAAAAGATCATGGTTTCAATTTGGCCCATCTAGTCGATACGTCCAAGTCGTTTATCGAAGAACGAGATTTCGGATCATGTACCAAGTACCAACAACTCGATCCAAAGCAGTCATGTTATTAAATCCTTCGACTGCCTCCGCCATTGTTGTCTGATTTATCATACCGAAACACAAAACAAGAACACAGACCGGAAGCACAAAATAATTTGTCCAGACCTTCCAAATGAAATGATCTAGTGTCCGCCTCTTACCTGACGATAGAACGCACAGTAGATCATATTTTCCATCTAACCTAGATTTCCTGTTCTAGGTGCTCATGGCCGTGACACGCAGATGTTCCTACCGCGTTCTTGTCTTAATTTAGTTGCTTTACTTTTATGAAACCTAATTATCCATGTATGTAAATGTACTACTGTCAGCCGTAACACGAATATTTGAGAACAACTTGACCTGGTTTTCAGTTTTCCATCCTAACACTGTGCTATACTCTGATACAGTCTAATTTTAAAGGCTGGCACATAAAACAAGTCTCAGTACATCAAATATTTAAATTTCCAGTAAATCATGATGTCGCGATCGGTCATTCGTTTGCACTTGAAGCCAACAACCCACCATTTGTTCATCTTCGCTTACCTACCAAATACATTAGTATCGGTGCTAACGAAAATCTTCTCGTGAAATACTTCTGCCTAGGCCACTTCTAACGTCTACTTATTTTTCGTCTTTACCGATTCAGTAATTGTGCTTACAGCTTCCCCGATACCGACATGACTTGACGTCACGATGAGTCGTTTATTTGGTCTCAGCAGCCATACAACTACTGGTCACTGTTGGCACCTCAGTTGTGTTAACGTAGCCTCTGCCAACATTAGGCACTGATTTCGTACTCTATTTGAATTAACCCGTTATCAGGGCGTGAATTTAGAGAAAAGTATCTGCGATTGCTCTCAATTTAAATGAATATGTATGAAGGATAGGCTCTGGTATCATAGATGGTCGTTGGTTTGTTCGCTGAGCTGGGTAAGTTGACTGCAAAAGTTTCATCACCAGTCGGGGTGACACCATCAGTATATTGCTAGATTGCGCAGTGGAGCGTAGCAGTGGATCGATGGTTGTGCGTTGAGTAATGTTGCGTGTGCCAATATACGTGCTGCTAGCCGGGACTGACCTTCGCTCACGATTGGTTGTTCGGTCAGGTGATTTCATTGATTGGTCAGTTGCCTGTATTCCGATTGGCCGATGACCACTTGCCCTTTGAGCTGGACCTCCCCTGCTCTCGTACTCTAATCAGTGCTAGAGTGACTTCTGTCCTTGACCTCTCAGGATTCCTGTTTTTGAGTTTTGTGGATCTAACTCCAAGGAGTTTTATGTTTCTCAGGTTGAGTATCCCGGTTGAGATAGTGGTCCTCTGCACATAGTGTTGCGTAAATTGGATCTAGTCCAATGTGTCGGTTGATCGGATCCGTTGTGGAGTGCCATGCCTTCAGAAGCTCATTTCCATGCCTCATGTCTCCGTATGCCAAGAATTTTACGTTTTTTAGATTGAATTTGTGACCCTATTGTTTTCCATATATGTATATCAAGGATGGTGATGATGTCTCTTGACGGCTGCAGGGCGTTCTTTTACTCATGCGCATAATTTCCTCTCAGTTTGTCCAACTAAGACCTTGTTGCAGTTGTTGTAGTTGATCTGATATATCATACTGTTTCTCTTGGTTTTGGCTGCTGGTTTGTGGGCCACTGGGTTTCCTTTTGAAATAATAATCTGGTTGTGAGTTCAGATATACTCTTGATATAAGATGGAACTACCCCTATGGGCGCCTGTTCCTGCCGTTGCTATCGTTGGGATGTCTTCTGAATGCTCCGCTTAATAAAATTCCTTGGATATCCATCGTTCTAGAACACTTTGGATAGATAGATTGCTTCCTTCTCCCTTAGTTCCGTGGTGCTGCAATGCATCTTCACCCTCTTGAACAGGGTTTGAATGCTTCATTTCTTGTTTTTGGATGGTTGCTGTTGTATTTCAGTAGTTGATCCGCATGTTTCTCTTTACGGTATACACAGGTTTCAAGAGTTCCACCCACCTTTCTGTTCACTAACAGCCCAAGAATGGTAGTCGGGTGTTACTTTCCAGTTCCATTGTAAACTTGATATCTTCAAGCGTTGCATTGAGCAGTCCACGCGCACTGTGTGCTGAATCTCGTTTCATTAGTAAAAAAATGCCGTCTACGTAGCGTATTTACAGCTTTGGGTCAAACTTTAAACTGAATCATTTCCGTAGCCGAAAAGCGGCTATAGTTCCACAGTAAAATGGACACGAGGTTTGTGGAACTGGTTTCAGTGATTGCAAAAATTGGCGATACAGTTTTGAAAGAATATGATGAGAAGAAATCCGCAGTGTGATCCCAAGCAAGATGCTCTGGATACCCTGATAACTATGCACTTCGCTGAACAGATCCGAGGGCAACATGATGTTTGTGTGCGACCAAGAACTGAGTTCAGTACATACCAGGTAAAATTTCGGAAAAATGGTTGGAAGTTTTCGAAGCATATATTATCCAGCGATGCGCCTAGTGCACATCCAAGCAGAAAATACTTGGATTGCAACCAGTGTAAATTGACTTGCCGCCACATTTATTTCTTCCAAATAGGACCTCCATCCAGGAACTTTACCACTAGATCGAAGAGTGGAATCCCAAGCCTCCTAACAGAGACCGCAGAATCTTGGACATTTCGATTCTATTGTTCCACAAAAGGAACCGCTTTTTACATAAATCGGAAATGTGTATATTATCTGTTATGTTCAGCTGTCCGTTCGGCTGTAGTGATCCACAGTGCTGCCGGTTACGCGCAGCCCGGGATTTTGATAACGCCTACTGAGGTTGACAACTTGGCTGTACAAAAGGTTTAGAGCATGATTGATATGTTATATGGCAAATGTTGAGATACGCAATTGAGTGTGAGTCCTACATTCGTTAGCTTAGTTCTTCCTATCAGCACTACGAATACTTTCATGAGACGTCAGTCACCCTATGAAAATTCACTTATGTGGTTGGAAATTTAGCTGACTAGCCCAGCTTTTAGATGATCACCTCATTAGAAATGAAAGGTTCCAATCGGTCGAACGTGAATTAAAGACTGTTTAGTTTCTCCGAAGAGACGCTACGAGATATCATCAAAGTCAGAGTTGCAGTGGCGTCCGAAATTATTGATTTGATAGAAATGTGATGATGTTTGGTAGTTTTCAATCGAGATTTTGTCCTGTCAGGGGAGAGGTTCTATGCTGAAAAGTTAAGAAGTACTGTTCGGCTATTTCACCTCTATTTTGGAAATATCAGCAGTGTTCACCTCAGAAAACTCTATGGAGTTTCGGACTTGAAACCTTCCAGTGCGCATCTTAATACACTCTGCTGATGATTCCAACTTAGGACAAAATAACTGCACAGTAAGTCTCAGCTTTTTAAAATAGATAGACTTTATTTTCAGGACCAAATCTTGATTGAAAATCACCAAATATGCTCATACTACCATCGGTCTATAAGTGGGTCAGAGGAAGAATATTTTCACAAGATGAGTGAAACTTTCACCTGAGAAGTCGACACTTGGGGAGGCTGTCCGTACGTAGACGGGTTATCAAGTAGGCTCTCTTTTGAACGTAAATTACTAAAATTATCGTCGCACTGAAAACGTGGCAAATCACAAAGATGCAACAAATTAGGCTCGTTCCGCCTATTTTCTCCTATGGACTGTCCATTTTGCCGGTACGAACGTCTACGAGATTAAAGATAGTCCTCTTTTTATTGGTTGCATTTTAACCACAAAATGTGAAATAATCAAAACACACTGCTAGTGTTGACCTCAACGATGGTTGTTCGCAAATTGAAGTGCCTACTTGGTGCCACTTATGTGGGTCCTAAGGCGCGGCACTTTTACACAGGGACCAGAGAATACTGCCCAAAATTGTTTGTCCTAGGAGGCGCAGGTAAAATCCAGATTCCTATCCTAGTCCATCTAGTCGATACGTGGCACGCCGTTGATAGGGATAGTGAGTTTCGAATCGTGTATCAGGTGCAACAAAGCCAGTCCGAAGAAGTCAGATGACTTAATCTTGCGACTACCGAGGCTATTGGAATCCGACTCTTCGCACCCGATCTTTGCGCACAGAACCATGTGTTTCCATTTGAGCTGATTCAGTGCTCGCCCCTCATTTGAACATAGTACGCACCAGGCCATAAATAAATTTGCATTATTTCCGGAGTTCAAAAAAATCACAAAATGCAACAGAATTACAGCTTCTGAAGTTCAAAATATATTATATTGGGACGAGGCCTGTGTCAGCTAGAATCGTCTTCTCAGTAATGCAATTTTTATCGCTGAATGGGAGTTCGATTTGGCTGAATCAGAAATATGAGACTACGTCAACACATCTGTTCAGAAAAACAGTGGTTTCAGTCAAAGAAACAGGAACTCGTGCTACGTGTTGTTTTGGAATGCCTTTTCATTCTGAGGTCTGAGTGAATTAACAATACTGAACGGTAATCTGGATTCTGGTGACTGGATGGATACGTGTTACACCTTATCCCCAGAAGTAAACAAAAAGTGATCATATTTTACCAGGACAACGTCCCAGTTTACTACAGTCTTACTACTGTTTCACGACAATAAAATGTTGGGTTTTCCTAGCCCAATCGAATAATCAAGATCATATTAGCTGAATACGTGAAGAAAGCAGTTAGGGTATATGACTCCAGAAACGGGTCGGTGGACGTCTTCAAACCCTAATGGAGCAAAGTATATCAAGGTTTTGCAAGAAGATCTTGAGATCAGCTAGTGGCAGTACAGTGATCCGATACTTCTTGAAAGGATTATAGCAGGATTGCAGCAGGTCTTGGTTTTTTGTTATGTGATTTAGTTTGACTAGTATCCGGTTAACCTAAGGATCTGTATTCGTAACCTAGTGGCCGAAAAACTTCCCTTTCAATTAATCAGGGGGGAATGATATGAAAACTATGGAAGAGTTTTTAATTTCGTCGCATGGTGGTTTTTTTAAAACGACTCGTCATAAAACTGAACACAGTACCCCTGCACCAGAATTTTCATCCAAAAAAATACTCCTGCTAACGAAGCCACAGTTAGCATTGGCATGGAAACAAAGTTCCGTGTTTTAACGCAACCACAACACACTTGGTATTGAGTCTAACATGATACCATGATAATTCCCTCATTCATTTGTTATTTTCAAATGTTTTGCTCATCCCTACCCGTCATTCACCTTAGCGCAAAGGCCACCCGGTTCAACACTGGTATACCAGCATCTGAATGTGTGTGGGTGGGCGTAGCATATCTACTTACCCACACGTGTTCATGGCCCATCCGCTGGGCATGCCGTGACTCGTTTGGTCGTGGATGCCGTGTGACCGTACCGCCAGTCGGAGTCACGATGCTGGCCGTGGAAGTAAAAACCCTAGCTCACAATAGCGAGCCAAAATTCCGCTCGCCGCTGTCTGATCTGCGGGCCTTGACACTGTGACAGTTGCGGATTTGTTGATGCCACTAAAGTGAACGATTGAATTTTGTTGTATGATTTCGCTTACTTTGTGTATATAGTACCACCAACTTTTCAATCCACTTCTTCTTTTTAATATTTGGGATCGTCAGATCTACGTGTGACTCAAAGTTTCGCCTCAGGAACTCCAACACTTGGCAATATTTTTCACTTTGAAGTAGGCAGAGCTGCTTGTCCTGACAGGGTGCGATTTCCCGGTACTAAGTGACTACTTATGAGAGATCAGGTAGTATATTCAAACAAGTAATCAACCTTCAGGGAAATATACTCATTTTCAGGTTAATTCAGTAAATAGGAGAATTAACTGAATCCAGCCGAATCTGCCTGTATTGCGTCAATTCCAAAATTCCGGACTTCATGAACGCCACACTATTAATTTCGAAAGGTCCTGAAGCAATACAATGAATTGGCCGCCAACGTTTAGGTGGTGGACGTCGGGAGACTTACTGCCGGTAAGTCAGTCAGAGTATCATGTTGTCTATCAAGCTAGGCTTACTTAAAAAAAATCATTTACATGCATCTAACTTTTCCAAGCGCCTGTTGGCGACCCCCTGAATAGGGAAATCCGAGGCCAAACTGATTGTCAAATCGTGAGAGGCCGGTTGCACACCGTTAAACTTCCAGTTAATTATCAGGCTAAAATACTCTTGGCCTGAAAGCTGCCTCATTAATTTTGACAGGTTCGAAAATGAGTTTAAATTTGCGCAAAGGGCGCAAATGCGTAAACGGTTCTTGCTAAATGGTAATTTCGGACAGACCCATATGTCGAGCGTAAATATGATGTCACACAATAGACTTATCGAATAAGAAGTTTTGACGCTTTGATTTCCAAGAGTAACTTGGTCACGATCGACTTATTTACACATGACTATACCTGAACAGCAACCGAATGTCGAGCACCACAGGCTGCGCGCTATACACAACAGCCTTTACTTGGTCAAACCGGAACGACGCCGATCTTCTGGGACTCATTCGAACTGCCTTAGAGTAGTTTTGCCATAGCCACTGTCTGCATGTAGCCTTTGGTCTGTGGATAACACACAGTTACTGATGGTCATTCACATCAGAACAATCCTAACCCTAAAACTGCAACGCTCGACGCTGAGTTGAGAAAGAATGATTGCAGCTGACCGAAATATATCTACCGTATTACTGACCCACTTTCGTGCCCTGATGGTGATGCAAAACTCAGATACGTTCTGATTACACATTTGCATAACAAAGACCTTAAGATCGTTAGATTATTTCTAGTTCACCTAATTTCCTATGTGTTGTTGCGTTGCAAAGGTAAACTTATAAATCACTGAAACTGTAGCTAATAAGTAGGCATATTTCTGCAGAAAAGAATAGTCTTTTTGCTACCTCCCACCGAAACTTCTCGCTGTTTTACGGTGTAGGGTGTGTGCAACAGTTTACAAGAGCGGAAAATTCTCCATCTAGGACTCTGTAAACAGGATAAAAAATTTGCCAGAATTTTGTGGCCAGAAATGACCGCGGGCAATCACAGTAGGACTAATTATTCAAGGCGTTCCTGCTTCAGTGGACCACAAAGTATACGGACGGGATATGGTATACATTCCAGTATCCTAGAATGGAATGTCATGGCTTGCTTTCGACTCCCGTTTTATAGTTTTAGGGTTGTCAGTACTAT